>JAQGCM010001518.1:0-14954 GCA_034699705.1 Hymenaphorura dentifera | reverse complement strand
TTCCTTCGGTTACTGGCGATATAAGGCTTGACCACGTTTCGAACTCCCCATTTGAAATGTCGATCGCTGCCCCTTAAGCTCAAAATCTTATGACGACAAATATTCAGCGAGTTTGATCAATTTGTTAATTTATGAGGCCAGCAACAAACCAACGAAAGAAGTAAAAAAAAAAGCACACAGTTCAACTTTTGATTTTAAAGTTGGATAGTCCTTGGTGGCGTTGGTGGACTGGACAGCGATTTGATTCTGAAAATAACTCATTTGTTTAAAGTTTCTTCCAGCCGTTGAAGAATCCAATCCGCGTAGGCATCCACATGAGTAAATACAGCAAAATTATTTGGGTTGCACAGTTTTCCTGGTAAAACTTCGCCATGGCTCACAATTCCCTGGTTAGACAGGGACATTATTCTATCAATTCGAGTATGTTCGAATTTAATTGTCAATTTAAAATTTTGTAAAACAAATTCACTTTTAGAATATATCTTGTAGATGAAACTCCTTGTCCCAAGTGTTCCGGAAATGCCATCCCACCTCCACTATCCCCCTGACAGACTGCAGTTCCTAAAGGGTTTCACATTTTGAATTAAATTAATTTCTACCAGCTAGTGTTTTCCCTATTGTTTCACCTACCGTTCTGATATCCAGCACAAAACGTCGACAATGGCGGAATCATTTTCAAGGCCTTTGTGCACTCTGATGTAGAAACAACTGGGAATGAGGCAAACATTAAATGTTTCGCTACATTTTTGTTATCCACGAATCCGAGCCCTGCAACCTGATAAAATATGTTGTTAAAAGAAAAATCGTATTTTTTTTTGCGTTGAATCATTTAGCAGGCTTAGTAACTTTTCCAATATCTCCCACGTTAGGAACCCCTTGTCCTCCTTGCGAAAAATAGCAAATCGGACGAATGAATTCTCCAAAAGTGGCCGGCTTATCCAATTCTATCAGTGCAATGTCAGATTGCAAATTTCTTCTGTCGTAGGTTGAAGGGACCCAGATATTTGCGGCCTGTACAAACGCCAAGACGTTGGAATAAATTACGGTGAAACTAATAGCAATAATAATTCAAACAAAGTTGTTTCACTTACATTAAAATTCTGAACGTCCGAATTATTTTGATTTTTCATAAAAGTACTGCCGACAGAACCAAGCGAAATTTTAAAACTTTGTTTCCCTCTGATCACCCCGAAAGAATCTGTCACACAATGGGCAGCAGTGACAATAAATGATTTCTCAATCAAGGAACCGCCGCAAATAAATGTAAATTCGTCTTGCTTTCTGAAAAAAATGGCTGCATGCCACGGGAAAATGTCTACATTGGTTGTTACTTGCCCTTCGAGTATGAAAGGTATGAGTCGTGTCATCTGAGAAGAGGATGAAATTATTCCACAATCTGTTCAGATTACAAAAATATGCATGTCGTACAAACTGTGTGAGACGTTATTATTGTCTAAAATTAGTATACCAGGTTCACATCCGAAAGGCCGTACGGGTTTCCAAGTCCCATCCTCTGTGCACTTGCTTTCGGTCATTGGAAGCCGGTAAACCGATTTGTAGTAGTTCTTGCACCGGAATTTTGCTATTGTCCCTGGAACTGCATCGTCACAAGATAATCCTTCACTGGAAACCGAATTCCGACAAGCAATTTCGACTCCCTAGCATATCGACAATCATTGGGGTACATCAGTAAGATTCTTCCAAAGACATGTTCTTGGCTTGTTTCTAGCATTTAGTAAAGCTCCGATCGGAAATTCAATTTTCCTCAATTTTCAATTACGCTACAATTCTTGCATCTAACGGACAATAGTCATATTTGGGAGAAAATCGTGTTTTAGTAAATTGAGATTACAGTCTTTCTGAAATACAAATCCAGTGGGCCCCGATTTGAGATCCTGGTAAAAGTACCTACAGCGTTTACTTTTTAAAAAATATTTGAAAGCATCAACGGGTACTTTTGACCAGCGTCTGAAATAGGGGCCCTCGGGACTCCCGAGTCGGGAGCTGTACGTATTCAACACAAGGGCCTTCAGCGATTGGGTTATCTTAACTGAAATAACCTCGGATATCTGGAGGCGCTGGCATTTTAGACCCGCTGGATGCGCTGCCATGCTAGTCTCAATTCGGTCAGCAATTTTTCCAGGTTTACTCGTACCACGTCGGCCACAAATTGAGAGGTCCTCATCGCTGTTATCATAACAATTCCGCGTTCCATCGCAAACCTGCTCTGGGCGAATACATTCGCCATATATACCACATTCATGGGATTTTCCATCATAAATACAAGGTTTCCGTGCGCGACAAAAAATGGCGTCTTCATCTTCACTTCCGGAACAATCAGACTTTTTGTCACAAAGGTGATCCAAAGTAATGCATTCGCCATCGCCACAAGTGAAATTGGTGGGGCCACACCTAAATTGTATCTTAATATTTAGTTCCGATATCAAAATTTGAAGTTACTTCAAATTACTTTATATTGTTCTCTATCCAGTCGAGGGCTGTATTCAGTTTCCCATAAAAATAAACCGAATTCCGGTTGCACCAATCACTTCCGCTTTTTAGGGGAGGAATGAGAGCCGTAATTCCTAGCAGGAACCATCGATTGTTGAATAGAGGGATGACCGGGGCGCTCCCGTGAAGGGTACAGCTGAGGTTAGTGCTAGCTGGACAAGGACAAGCCAAAGCTGAGAAAGCGTTGAGAATTTGGAAGCAATATTGTTCGCAAATTTGTTACCATTTGTGATATTTCCACAATAAGTGCCTCCGGAAGAGCCCTTGTAAAATCTCTTGTAAATATGCGAGCAATAACCGTTAGAAGCCAAATTCACTTTTAAGATTTGAAGTGGATTTGCACCGTTCGAAAGTGCAGGAACTGTAAATCCACCTTGGCGAAGCTCGTGAATCTTTTCAAGAATATCTGATCCGAAAAATTTGACCAAAACTGGAATGCAGGCTGCTCTTACGTAAGGTGTTTTCAAATGTAATGGCGTTTTTAGGTGGAAGATGAAGTAGTGGTACTCTCGATTATCAGATTCATGGCCCGTAAAAGGAACCATATAATTGACCTAAAAAATTTGACGGTAAAGCTGTCGAATTCGACCTAAAATGACAATTTCATTGTCTGTTAAAAACATTAAACATAGTTTACCTCTGCCACTTGAGAATGAACGTCCAAGTCGGCCAAACTGTTTGTTTTTATTCCGACCGCTACTTTGTAGTTGGAAGGTGGCGACAAAAAATATTTTCCACCTTTTGTAATCGGTTCACCAAATGCTCCAGCAAAAATGGTCAAAATCGTAGTAGGCCCCAAAACGGTTCCGGAAATGCGAAAATCAAATTTATGCTTGCTGTTGGGTCGGGCAAAGATTGCAGCAACCCAAGGGGCTTGAGTTCTGGCGTCATTGGGCAACTCTTCTAGGATTCCACAGTCATCGGCTTGAAAATTGCGAAAATGTTCTATTAAATTCACTTAAATATACATGTTGACCTTATATCATTGCACTGTTCGTCGCACCATGCCTTGAGTGCAAGGTTCGACAGGTGAGTAAAGACAAATCAAATTTTAAAAAAATGACCACTAAAGTATAGGATGGAAGTTAGTGAATATGTACGACTCACATTGAGCAGTGGGTACCTGTTGAGCGTGACAGCTACGCAGTATCAACAAACTAGGTATTATTACACAAAATAAAATATTCCACATTTCACCACGTGGGCCTCGCATTGAATACTATCGAAATTATGGTCCGATTCTTTTGTAATGTCCAGTTTTCTTTCAATCTGAATGATATCAATTTACCGAGTTTACATTCCAGTTGTACCTTGTAACCTCTGCATGAACACATTCAATACTACTAGCACAATACTCCATAACCTGTTTTGGATCGCATGGCCTTGGACTTAACTATGATAAATTATTAATTCATATTAGCAAAACTTGTCTTTTTGTGTTATGCGAATTAGTTAACTGGCTCATGAGAAAGTTAAGGGCTAAATTAAATTATGTAAATACAATTATACAAATTCTGATTTGCATAGGAGAGAGTTCATGTTATGAACGAGTGGCTAACACGAGGTTCTGCATAAATAATAGGAACCCATTTAAATATGTCATTTTAGATTCGTAATAAAATAATTTGTGATTCGTTTTGGTCCGCAAAATCGGCGAAACGCTTTCAGTGGTAAACGTGTCAGTGTATTTCAATTTTCTAAAATATCAACGAAATTCCCCGTAGTATCTTTTTCTTAAATGTTGTACTTACTGATGTTTGGAATAAAGGAAGTTTTTGAATTGAATTGAAATATCTTCATTTACTGAAGAATTAGAATGTGGCAGTGGCACCGACGTACGAGTATTATAAATTTCATCTCGTTGAAATCAAAGTTACTACAGTGAGACGAGTAGAACCACAATCTTGTAAAAGTCAAAATCCTTCACAGAAACTGCCATTTGAGCCAGACAATCCGCAGACGTAATAAAAAAAGATGGTTCAATTAGTGTCCCACTACGTGTACTCCTTCATTTCAAATATGACAGTTTGCTTTGGAACTCGATCTTTTCGAGACATTCTCGTTTTTGCTTTCTTCAATAAAAAATATATTCTTTGTAACTGCTAAATTTTTAATTTCAAAGATTGGGTAGAAGCCATTTGGTATCCTGAAGTAGATTACTAGGAAGAGGTCCCCATCGAAAAAGATTTTGCGACAAAAAGCTGTAGGCAACATTCAATCGTTTTGCATATTTTTTTAAAAATTTAAAATTTTTGTATGTTCGTTACCGACAAAGTTAAGTTTTTCGTGAAAAGTGTTTTTCATACCATTAATGGGCCCGAAGTTCAAAATAAAAAACTTGAAATCAGCGTACAAATCATAATTTTAGAAGTCCTGTCTTTATTTTTAGGTCCAACAACCGAAGATTCAGAAGACCTATTTGTTTTGATTTCTACAGACAAGTTTTGAGTTTTTTTGAGGTCAGGCATTCTGGTGCTACATGGGAAAAATTACCTCTGCACAGAATTGAATTGACATGGGTTGAGGCTTTGCCTTGTAAGAATTCACTAAAATAAAAAATGGTATTATTTAGACAAAGTAAGTAAGGAATGGCCATAAACCGGTAGGCTCCCGCTTACCAGGCGAAAGTAAATGATGGTCCTCAAAATTTTGGTGTTCTCTGGTGGAACTTAGAAAACGTATTTTTCCTCCAGCATGGATTTTACTTATCCTAAGGTCTTTGTCTTTGGTTACACCAGGGGAGTTGGAAACTTTTCAAAATCCAGCCAAACCAAAACTTTCGAGTACAAACAGGTTGATAGTTAGCGATTTGTTTATTGAGAGAAATGAATTGTTTTGTAAATTGTATTCAAATTGGGCCTCAAGTCTACAAACTGAGACACTTTGTTATCTTGGATAAGACCACGAAACTGAAAATGTATCCATTGCTAAAAAAAACTCGCTAATAATTTAGGTTGGCCATAACCTGTGAAAATTGGGTCTGGTCTGGTTCTCACACTTACTTAACCATAATATTATTTTTGAGGAATGGAATTCTATAATAATTATATTATTATATATTATAAGTGGAAGGAATTATTCCTTCCATCTGATAACAGATGAGAGATGACCGAAAGCTTTGCCAGAATTTTTTTTAATACTGTAGAAGGTTGTACGGCAAATTCCGTTTCCAAAGTATTTGTGATGTACGCAGAGTTTACGTTTGATTTCCCAAAAATACAAACTAGTATCCTTCCTCAATTGTCATTCTTACCTCCTGTTCAAAATATTTCTCCTTTACAAAACCGAAAATGCATTTGTCTTGAAGTTCTAATGACAATATTTACCTGGCACTGAATTCCCACACCGGTTTAAACCAAGAACGTTATTTTCAAGTGTTTTTTTTCAAGTAAATAACTACCATCGTAAGATATGGCTTCACTAGTTTTTATTTCGATCGTTTATTATGTTCTTGTCACTTGCTGTAAACCTTAAAATTGAAATAAAAATATATTTCAATTCAATTCAAAAAGTGCATTTGACCTTTGTAAGTAAAATTGACCAGTTTACAAGTACAAGCAAATCCTCCTAACTATTGAAGTAGGCAACGCTGCGCTCGGCACTGTATTTATTTTCAAACTTTTTACGATACATCAAGATTTGAAGGTTAGCAGGATGTCTTTGGAAGGAGCCGTGTGCTGCCAATGTATATTATTATGCAATTACATCGTGTTTCCGTTTGCAAGTTCAAAGTTGGTGACAAACCCAAGTAAATCATAGGCAATAAACTGTGGATTTCGTTTGATTTGAATTTACTTGATTTACCTTTATCATGAAACGCCAAATCGTAGAAGTACGAAACGACAAGCTAGTTGAGTATTTACAGATGTAAAATAAATTGATGGGAAATAGGACTGCAATTTTTTAAGTCACGCACTCTAAATGCCTGGTAGATAAAAATTTTGACTCAAGTTTGAGATATTCATGTACACGGAAAGCGATGAAAACACAATGAATCAAAGGAAGGACACACCCTTGCCAAAAATTGACTTGAAGTTTTCTCTCGTGTGGTGAAAAGAAAGGGAATGGTGAAACTTAAGATCTAGGAGCCAACTACGGCTTGATTTATTACTTTCCCTTTAATTCCACCTCCTAAATTCACCAACCGTTTAATTCTCTGTCGCAACCTACAAATTTACCCTTCTTGCCATTATTCTTGAATGAGAACAAGTGTCTGAATAGAAGAACCCACTTTGTTAGGCAGACTTTGTTCAGTTCTGCCAAATTTGCTCGAGTCCCGTAACTGTCGATCTTATTCAACTCATTCGCGAATTCAACGAACTATATTATATTGCCGGATTAGAATTCAATTTCTTAATTTTGAAGCAACTGAAACTGAACTCGATAAAATTTAGAGGTTTAATCAAAACCAGACACGGTTCAGTCAGAATTGACGAACCGCACAAAACCCTGCAAAACATAGCTGTGATATTTTTCAAAGATATGTTCGTTTCCTTATTAAGAAATTCTTAATCAACCGCAAACGGAAGATATCATTTAAGATGAAAAGATGAATGAAGGATGTTAACGAAGAAAATTGGATGAAATGACCTTTTTCGGTCGAGAAGACAGTGATTGTCAGAGAGACAGTTGAAGAAGACTTTCGTCGGTTCTTGTGAGGATGATATAAAGTAGTTTAGTCTAGTGATGGTGGAACCATGGTTTCACATGGCACCTTTCACTTTGATATTCCGCCGGTTTTGGTTCTGGTTACACCGTCGTGGTTGTAGGACTGCAAACTGCAAAGAGGGCTGCTGCTGCTGCTAAGAGAAAAGGGAAGGTTAAGGAATGAGAGTTGAGCAAGTTGAGTTGAACTCATAAATTCAACTTCTTGATGTTGAGAATGCATTGGATGTCTTGGTGGAAGCTATTGCACCGCAAATAATAGCAGGACCTGGCAGAGGAGAAAGTCGAAAGGATGAGGCAAATGAGAAGGAACAAAAGGAGAAGAGTGGAAAATGCAGACAAGAACTGTTCTCAGTTCTCACAAGATTCCTTCTCTTCTTCTTCAAGTATTTACACAGTCTTAATTAATCCTAAACCACATCCACTTTCTCTCAAACTTTCTTCCTGTGAATTCTTTCCGTTCCCTTTCGCTCCGCTTGTTATTTCACGGCTAGGGCTTTTTAACGAAGGCACGTTATGCTCAGCAGCTCCACTCCTTAAGGACAGACTAGCCTTCCTTCAAAACCTTCTTCGACTACTCCAATTTAATTTTCTCATTTCCTTCTCCTCGAGGCGAACACAGGTTTCGAAATCAAACTTGTCCTTACATGATTCCTCCTATCCTCTCCATATCCTCAGAGCAGAACAAACTACACTCCCATACCTTTGTCAAAGAACGAAACTTTTCATCTTCTTTCCATTGTACTCAACTAAGAAAAGGTATAATTCATTTCACCCAGATCCGGTCCCAGAGTCCAGACACAGGAACTTGGGGAACCTCATTGTCAATCTCACAGGCTAACCCAGCCGAATGCCTTTTGTACAAGAACAACGAAGCTGTCTCCATTCCCTAAATTTACTTCTTTAGAGTTCTGTAGAAAATCGAGGTCAAAGAGATTTTGAGAAACGTTCGTTCTAAGTGACTCTAAGTTGGCAACTATCTGCCAATGAGCAGACACATGCCGACAAGTTCAAACAATTAGTTGTCAATTGAACGCCAGAAGCTTCATTTGTGTATCTCAGATAGGTTTTTTGCAGTTTAACTGGTAATTCGCATCTACCGTCCCAGTAAACTAGACGTGAGATTACAGCAGATCAGAATACCAGGAAGCAATGAAAGGAACCCAAAGTTAAACTCAGCTACACATAAATGAGCCCAGAAGAAAAGCACAAAATTATCATCGCATGTAATTTCTAAAACACAAATTAGTTCTCCAAGACCAAGCGAGGTGAAAATGAAAGACTGAACGAACTAAACTTTCAGCTAAAGACAGAAAAGAGTGTCTATTCATGAGGATATGAAAGGATTTTGAGCATATCTTCCGTGTGTCACATTTGATGTGGCAGAGTCGAGTCAATGAGGATGAAAGTCGTGGATGTGAAACCAAATTTAAACTGACATTTCTTTTCCCATTTCATTCCATCGTCATGTCTCGCCGTATGTATTCCCTTTTTACATTCTGCCTCTGTCGGTATTTACTTTCTTTCTGAGAGTCGCAGTCGTACCTCGTACGTAGCATCGTAGCCCCACAAGCTCCCTTCTTCCGTTTCAATTGCAATCTCAAGTTCATAACTGAACGAACTTCTTCGTCTTAGCCTTTCTTGAAAGGACTTTCCGACACAGACTTGCCAACAACTATTTAACACTCCGTGTTGAAACAAGGTAACTAACCCAACTGTTAGTTTTAGGTACCCCATGTCGGACCAGCTTTTAAAACCTCCTGGATCACCAAACGATAGTTTTGAAAACCGTTTTCGGGTAATACGGAGGTAAAAAGATTGAAAGTCAGATCAAAAATGTGCCCATTGTCTCTGAAATGTCCTAAAACGTTGCAGAAATCTCGTGAAGATCTCGAGTTCTACCCGATGCCCATGTATGCTACGGAATCTGCCCAACCAAATCTTAAATATGAATAAAAAATAATCAAAAAAGCGAAGTCAATTTTTCGAAAATAAATTTTGTTGGACACCGGAAGCTGAGAAAGGGATATCCGTTAACATAATTTTTTTGCGACCTCCCCCTCCTCATGTTTAGTTAGTCCGACCGCGACCTCAAAGTCAGGTTAACACCTCGGTTAGCTACATTGTAAAGTTAAGCGATTCATCAATATACGGCTGCCTGCCGTCGTGCGTCGCATTCTGAGAAACGAAAAGTCTGTCCAAACGACAAGGACACTCAGAAAACCTACAAAATATCTCAAAAGGCCTTGCGAATTTAGAAAGTACCACCGGTTTGTTGCTAACCTCTTACTTTGTTCGAGGCTCAAACTTTTATCCAATTACTCCTTAGGGGGTTTCCTTATTGTTTCGCATAGTCACTTTGAGTCAGAATTAAACTCACAAACGAGCTTTTTTTTTGCTATTGGACTTCATCCATAGCCATAATCCTTGCAGCGATGGAAAGTTGAACGGCCCGATTTTTGCTTTCTCCATTGTATTTATTACAATGGAGAAAGTAAAATTCAAATTCGTTCTTCTACTTATACAGATTAATTAATGTGCTAAGATATCTTGAGATCTAAATCAATTTCTACGCTAACACTACCCTCACATATTTCTTGAATAAGAAATTGAAGTTCATCGACAAGAGCATTTCGAGATGTGTACCGCAAGAAAAGTTGTTCTTCGTCTTTCGTTGTGTCACATCGTCATCACCGGTGCTGAAACAATAATTACTAACTTAATAATTTTAAAGCGGTTTAGCCTGATTTATCACACAAACCCATGAGAAAAATATTTTTATTCGAATTTTTTGTCCATGTAGTTGCTCTGTAAAGTCCTATGAAATCTTAAAACTACATAGCAATGTAACTTGCTCGAACTCGACTTTCACTCAGGCCTTTAGCTACCCGGACGGACCTGTACATTTCGAAAACAACTTTAGTTGAGAGGGCGGGCAAAATATTGAATCTGGAGGAAAGTAGTTATAAAATTTTCATAGTCATTTCAGAAAAGCTTAGATTGGAAGAAGAGATTAGCACAAATGAGCAGACTTTGCTCTGACTCGATCATAGAAATGCTAGTTCTAAACCTACAGTCTTCTGAATTAAACTTCCATTCAGTGCAGTAGTCTCCGTAATTACTCGACTTTCATGTGCTTGTCCTCACTCAACACTCTGCTGCCCTTTAGTCGTGCACGCATAAATATACAAATTTCAGAGTCAGACGACGACAGAGTCAGCGTGAGGACCATGAATGAATGAATGCATGAATGGTGTGCCGTTTAGCCGCAGCTGCCCAACTACAATTAAGGCTGATGGAGTATGCATTTCTGTGGCAATTAGGAGAGGTCCTAAATTGACATGAGTCATGAAGATGTCCTTTTGTTAGTCGCTTTACTTATTTCCTCCTCTTTCTCCAACGACCACCGTTTCCTATTTACACTCCGTCCCAACGAACGACACACTCTTGACTGATTCATTCTCTCCAATTAGAACAAAAGGAGCCACTTGAGAAGATCCATTTGATGTTTCTATTAACTTCAAATATATATTTCCTGGAGGACAACAATTTCACACTTCTCCATTCTCAGCCATTCCATTCTTTCAATAAGTTATGGAGTACATAAATATTTCTAGTCCAACAACGCAAGACGTTTGCTTTGCTCTTAATTATGTATGTGCGAGGTAGCCCAATTGGAACAACACCAGCCAGCAATTTATTTTAAATTAGTCTTCCGTTGTGCATCGTGCGTCTGCGGTTAGAAGATTGAAATGGCATAGGTCAAGAAGTTAGGGAAATCTAGTGACTCTGGCTGGGGCTAGGGCTCGTGTTCGGTTCGGTTGAATCCAGTTGAGTGAGTAATAAGAAAGTAACCTTGAAAGACGGAGCAAAAAAGAACGAATTCTTTATTCTCCCTTTGGGACTGCATGGATTCAGCTGGATGGATGAATTTTTGCAGAATTTGAGATAAACCTAGTAACCTGGTTCATTCATCCAAGCCATGCAGCTAAATTGTGGAATCATGCATAACAAGGAGTTAGTTTTGATGCTTGGAGTTGGAGCTTTCGCTTCTTCAAACTGACCACATTATTTTGTATTCCAAGCCAAATATTATCCAGCTGTATCTGTATTTGTAGGCAATGCATTTTTGTGAGTGGAAAACATATATACGATTATATTTCGTTTCCTTGTCATGTTTAAGTTTAAGCAGTTCTAGATAGCTCGATGCAATCACAGTTCTTAGTATTCCTACAAAGTCGGAGACTTCTTTATCATCTGGACAAAGTCTAATCTAAAATGAAATGTTGGTTGGTCTTGCCTCAACTTGGCATGTCATCAACTCAAGATTTTGGAAGGGCGGAATGATTACGCTCATAGAAGATGGAGATGGCTAGTATTTTGAGAGCAATTTCGCTCCCTTCCTTCGCTTGGTTGATCCGACAGAATGAGGACGACAGCACAAGTTGAGCATTTGTAAATTCAAAAATATGTTGTACTGCTAGCACTAAATAGAACTCTTTGACATTTGGTACTGCTAAACTTCTTCGAAATATCAAATTGAACATGATTTCTTTGATTTTAGTTTCTCGATGGCAGTTTCTAACTTCAAATTTAAAATTAGAAAAAAATCCAAGATCGGGAATGACTAGATGTTTGAAAAGTTTGAATCAGAAAAACTTGAAGATCTCTTATAGCGTGCAATGTAAGTGCAACCGTTTTGTACTGGGGACTCAGGTTTGCATATTCACCGATGGCAACGCAACTTTCTTTTGCTCTGTTTTTAGTTTATGTTGGCAAGGAACTTATTTTAATTTTGACCAAATTAATCTCGAACTTTGAATGAGCTTACTCTCTCGGTTACAAAGAAGGTGGTACTTTCCTTGACTTTCCGTAAGAGCTATCTACACCCACCTCAATGTTTGCCACGATGTTCTGTCTTCAGCTACTACCTTATTTGTTAATTTTAGTTGGACTAACAAGCTTCAATTCAAATTCCCCTTGCTCTGATTAATTAATAATAAATCATTTCTAGGAAGTTCTCAATTAAGACACGCTCTAAAATTTCATGGACGGATGGAGCCAGACAGGCAGACACTCATTTGGGAAATGTAGTCAACAAATGAGAACTGAGACTCGGATTGGCGGGTTTGAGCTTTTACTTAGCTGTCTGTCTATTCGCCACTGTTTCCAAACAACTCGGAAGTCAACCGCATTTGAGACTATTAAACCAGGGAAAACATGCATATTACATGTTCATGTTTGTATTACTTTGTCCTACATGCTTCATGCGTGTGATGGGGCCGACCGAAGACCTTGTACATATATGCAGATGTTGCGTTGAATACAGAGCGGGCATTTTGCATACTTATGGAAATAAAGTAATGCGGATATTGTAGTAGGAAGCTACAATATCTACTCAAACCTAATGTAATGTAATGTATGAAAAGGGAGGCTCTAAGGCTCTTGAAGAAAAGGAGTTGAAGATACAGCCGCCAATGTCATTTTTCATTCTTAACGAGTCTGCTGAGATCCGCTCTCCATATATTTTCTCCATATCCTTGTGTGTGAGCTCTGTGTCTGTTATGTTATGCAACGGAAAGGATTTTATCGGACAGGAATGAAGAACTAGGAGGAATTTTTACATGGAGCAGAATAGAATCAAGTACATGAGGAAGACGAAGAAGAGCAAAGACAAGTGCCCACATTCGGGGTTTACGCATACATGAGTTTTCCATGTAATGCTTTAGTTTCATATTCCTGCTTTCACCGGCGAAGGAGTCTACACTAAACCGAGCAAGGATATTTTTCTCTCATGCCATGCCATGCCAATCTCAATGTCTACTCAAGACCAGACTCTAAGTCGTCCTTCCTATATGCAGTCAATCGCTTTGAATTTTAATGAGTCCTTCCCTCAACTTTTCTTCTGATAAAAAAACTAATAATACGGGGATTTTACTTAGGAGGGTGTCCCCAAAGTCCCCGAGGCCGGAGCTAGACGACAGTGAATGAACTTATGTAATGCTTATGACAATCATGTTTGTTTGAGAAACAGGGTCTGAAGACCACGGGCTACAATGGCAAAACCTTAGCAGAATTAAAAAGTAAAACTTTGCTTGCAATGGCAATACTCTCAAGCTATTCTACAAAAAAAAAGCCCTGGGAAAGTCGAGAGACTTTCTCCAACTTTTCAGGACACCTTGTCTGCCTGAGTGTATAGGTAAAGCTTCTCAATTATTCCGGGGGAGTGGGAATGGATCATTCTGGCAGTCGTTGGTGATGGAAAAAATTGCCTGTCATATGCCATTGGAACTGACTGAAGGTGGGTGAGTGTGCTCTTAGAAGGTTTTGGTCTCAATGAAATTGGAAAGAAAGTGCTGACGTTTGGACATGAAGAGTTGATACGAAGACGAAGAAATGCAATGCAATGCACTCACACCACCCACCGTGTGTTTCCTTTTGGTTCGTTTTTTTGCATGGTGCAATCAGACCTTGTCTCCTCCATCCAACTTTACGAAATGAACCAAGAACGCGATGACTAAATCGACTTTTGCATGTAAAGCGATTGCAAATAGCAATGGAAACTTTTCTCATTTACTGGCTCAGTGGTACAGAAGTAGGGACGGGACGAACGACTGACTGGATGCATGCTATGATTCTAAGGCCAAGAGAGAATCCAATGCAATGGTGAGTTTCAAAATATTAGATCTCATTTATAGGGGGAAAGAATAGGACTGACTATTCCCACCGGCATCTCTTGGTTCTTTTCTGTGGAAGACGATGCGATGGAGCAGTTTCATCTTCATTTCCTTCTCCTTTTTTCCTCTATTTCTTCCATTAAGGTCTGAATGACTCTTCTTCCTCTACCCGCACGAACCACCACCGCTATTCTACTATCTGGGTCAGTATGTGTCTTTCAACGGGACAGCAGCAGACTCAGCTCAGGCTATTACTTGACTTGCCCTCTCGCGTCTACGTACTTCCTTTCGTGCCATGTCCTCAAGTCTTGACTCATTCTGAATTTCTGACTCTCCAGCTCCAAGAGCATATGCATGCATGCAAATAATGTAATTAGAGTGTGCCAACCAATTTGGAGTTTGAGAAGAGGGAATATATTATTACGTGACTTCATTTCCAGGCCGTCTAATTACATGGTGATGTCACTTTTAAAATGGTTCGTCGGTCTGGTCGGATCCGACAACCAAATATTGCAACATCACTAAACGCTCCGGCTGTCACGGAATACTTATTGCCCAATTCTGAAAAGAGACAGCTTTTTAACTAAAAGCTGTCCAAACTCCCTCCCTGAAGCTGCTGTACTCGTCTAATCTTGAGTCTAGAATGTTTCTTTTGGTGACATTTTCGAATTTGTCTAAATTTTCTCGTGTTGTTTCAACTTTAACGAATTCAAGAATGGGTTTACTATGCTTAACGAACTTTCCGTGACTAGGTCGTTGAGACCAGACTGTTTATTTGTGTTTCAATATGAGAGAGGATCCAAGTAGAGCTGGTGACTTTTAAATCATAATCCTTGAGAGATGCAAATGAATACTAAAAGAAGACAGAGGATTATCATCGAAACGCTACTAATAAGTACTGTCATAGGAAGCAGTAATGAAATTTTGAACTAAATTTAACTCGTTAGTGAAAGTAGATTGAGTGTGTATTTTAGCTCAAGCAGAGTTCATTCATACACTTCACTTTTTCTCAGCCATTGCCCTTAGAGCATTCATTGCCTGCTTGGATTTCTCCTTGTTTGCCCGTGCGTTGAGTGTGACTCGACTGGTGCGTAAAGAAAA
>JAQGCM010001517.1:0-14956 GCA_034699705.1 Hymenaphorura dentifera | reverse complement strand
CCTTACACGTGTCGTGTGTACACGTGGGTGCTGTGAAAACAAACCTGATTTCTTGCGATTCTTGTCCGAGAGGCAGGTGGTTTCGGAATGGGAACACCATTTTCATGAATTCCATTGACGACTATGACGACTGGAGATAAGGGTTCGGGTGCGGATTCGGGTGTGGGTGGTCCTTCCAGAGTTTCCAATTCAGACCTACGTCGTCGTCTATCGTTGGCGACGACGACTGCTGAATTTCGTCTTTCCAAAACACCGTTTCTACGCTCCGTTAGCCCTTCAAACGCTACTCGGAAATTTTCACGTCCCATAAATTTTGCTTGTTTGTAAGGATCTATATGCATGGACAAATTGAATGAATCCGTACTGTTTAATTGTTGCAAAAATTCATTGTTGCAAAATTCCAATAATTGCAAAATTTCATTGTTGCAAAATTCCAATAATTGCAATTGACTGACAGACAAGCTTGTCTTACTCTCAAGAAGGTCTCTGAATCGTTTCTCAAACTGAACATCAAGCGTTCCAAATTGTTTCTTAGAAGAATATCTTTGCTTTTCCAGGTTATTATTTGGTCTTCCTCTGCCACAGCCCACTTCACCAGGAATCAAATAATTATGCCGTCCATTGTTGTCACTGTCTCCTGCTAAAAATCAACAATGCATGCAAGAATTACCGACCTTGGCAAAAAAAAAACGGAGGTCCTGGAGTCTGGAGGGACTGGACTCTGGAACCCCACAGTTTTTGCTAAGTAATTGCATAAATTCACGTTACGTAACATAATGTATTAGTACCGTCAATATTTTTCAATCTCTGCATGTTTCTAAGTAAAACTTCCACCCCTTGCGCTTGGCGTTCCCGTCGTCCTGCCAAAGAATTTGCGTTTTTGCTGCTCGTGTCTGCATTATCTCTGCTCCAATTTGTAATCGAAGTGGCAGCCAGAATATGCGAAAGTGTGCCAAATCGATGAAACAACATGGCCATAAATTGTATCATCAAAATTAGTCCAAAGAACCCGACGAAAACTAGCCCTATCGGCTCCAAATGCAAGTATTCTTTGGAGATCAACGGCTAAAAGCATGAGTTTGCAATACAGAAAAAAATCAAAATTAGACTTTCAAATCCGCTCAAAAATCAGAAATTACTTTCTTGTCCGATTTTGCGGAAAATTTTGCCGGAAAATTACGAACCTCTCCAGCCTCGGAAATCGTGACATTTTCTTTGATTCCAAACGGCCATCGAACGTGCAGTTGATCTTTGTGGAGTTGCATGAGAAACACGATCAAAACGAATATGCAGTTTATCATAAAAAAGAAAAACACGTACTCGTTGCGTAGGTCTCGGAGCCCAGCCTTAATTTTTTTCTAAAAATCATGCCCAAGAAAATGGTCAACAATTATCAGAAATTGGAAATTAAATCGCAAGGTTTGCATTGCAATTGCAAGGGTCAAAGGTTGCCTACCTCCTTCTCTTCATCTTTGTCAATTGGTGCGAGATATTTCTCAATCAAATCTTTCCAGAACGTCAACTCTGACCCATCCAAATAGTCAACGGGCCCACCTTGCAACCCATGATCTTCAACCCAAAGCGGGTTTAGCAGAGGGTCCCTATCGTCACTGGATAGGGACGCTCTGGTTCCTCCAGAGGAACCTGAAGCTGAGCTCAGGGTGTCTCCGTCCACCTGTGCCATTGTCATTTCATCGTGACCCTCTTGACCCAGATTTTGTTCCGGGATATTTTCTAACCATTCGGTTCCTCTTGGACTCACAGCCGCAGCCCTTTCCATCGTGTCCAACCTTCTACAAACTTCATTCAAAGAGTCTTGGATTCTGAGCAGCTGTTGTCGCTCATCCATCATTGGCTTTGGGTTCAAACAGCAAATAATTTTGAAAAGTCCAGCAAAAGAAAATTCAACAGAGCCGTCTGTAGTGTCATCCGAATTTTCTCTTGGGAAAAATCCTAGCAGCCTTGCTTTCTTTGCTTTCTTTTTGGCTTCTTCCTCTTTCTTTTTGTCTGCTTCTAATTCCTACGCAATGAGATTGAGTCAAAATTGCCAAAATTGTTGTGCCAAAAAAATGCCAATTTCCAATTATGCAACTTTCCACTTTCTTATGTAATCACCTGCTTTGACTTCTTGGCCGTGACCTCTCGAGTACCCCATGACACATCGTTCAGATTGACAAGAGAGTAAATGATCAAAAGAAGGTACATGGATGGAAACGAGATGAGGTACAAGAGCCCTGGCACAATGCACCAAAATTCTTGGGGATGAAGTAGTGCAGCGATAAAAAACGAGCCAGAGAGTGCGATCAAGAATATTGCTGATGGAGAGCCGATGCCTGTTTAAAAAAAATCAAAATTTGAGCAAAATCTGTGCCAAATAAGCTTGCAAAATTTCCCGGAGCATCAGCAAGACAGATAGACAGAAAATGTCGTCCAAGCGCGTCTTACCGTCTTCGCCTAGCTGCAGAGCTGTTCCCACTATAACGGCCATCATTACCAACGCATATCCGGCCGACAAAATTTGTGCAAATGCAATCTATGTAAAGTCATGCAAAAAAAATTTGCGAAAATATATTTACAATACAAAACTGCAATAATTTAAAAAATTAGCAGAACTTTTTCCTCACTTGAACCCATTTAAACCTCGTGTTTTGCACTGTGAAACAAAGCACAATGAAGAACAAAATCGGGTAAACGTTCCAGCAAAAACTTGTCCAGTTGTCAACTCGAAAGGCTGCCACCACAGCACCCACCAACATGAGAAAAACGGTTCCAGGGCCCAAAATTGTTCCAGCCATTAGCATTGTCTGCAAAAACATCGGACGAATACGATCGATCGATCAAAATCAGCTCCAGTTCCAGCTCGATCGAACTCGAATTCGAACACTTTTCGAATAAAACTTCGACCAACCTGATACATGACGTACAACTTGGAAATATTTGGATTCACGTCAATCGTCCTCTTTGAATCTGCCAGCAAATCCATAATATTTGCCATCGTCGAAGGGACCCACCGACGCCTTTGATTATAAAACTCATGAAAATGTTCTGGACATTGCGTTTTGGCATCACTCGCAGCAGAGTACTCAACACGATAGCCTCTCTGGAGCAAAAGTGTACATAGCCAACGATCTTCGCCTTGATCGTACTGGACGTAGTGTCGAGGTTTTTCTGACACGGTCGTGTATTTCTTCATAACGTTTTTATCCATCAAAGCCTTGCCTCGAAACAGTGAAAAACATCCAGGAGAACAAAGGACGCAGCCAATCATGTGCTCAGTTGCTTTTTGAAGCCAATGACCGATCGCATACTCGAACATTTGGTACCAAACCATTGGACCTGAACAGAAAAAACAGCGCAAAAATTTAGTGTTGCGTGGCATATTGATGTGGCGTGCAAAACTTGTTCAGAAAAACTGCCCAAACCGGCCTAAAACTGAGGCCGGATTTTTATCGTTTAACGTAAACTAGCATTGAAAAAGCGTGCAACCCGGTTTTCTTGCCGTTTAACATTACTGGCATTGAAACGACGTGCACCTGCGGTCGGTATTTTTTTCAGTTTGACATTACCTGGCATTGAAACGACATGCACCTGACGCCGGTATTTTTTTTGCAGTTTAACATTACTGGCATTGAAACGACATGCACCTGACGCCGGTATTTTTTGCAATTTAACGTTACTGGCATTGAAATAACGTGGTTCGACAGTTTACCGAACAAGTTAAGTACGAAATGCAACATTAAATTGAGCAATTTGAGGCTAAATGACTCTCGCCGAGCTCTACCTGAACCGATCGGATGAATCCTCCCACAAGCAGCTCCCAAATTCCTATTTTTCTTCATAAGATCAACAAGTAGTTCGACAGCCTTTGGTTGAAAATCAATGTCTCCGTCCAAAGTCAAGAGGTAAGTATTCTCAGCAATGACGTCTTTGCGACCCGCAGAAATATTTTGTTCCATGAGTCTATGCCCTAGCAAATAGTACATGTACATGACTTGACTCCAACGTTTCCGAAGACGAATTTTATCTTTGTCTTTTAAATGAGCAATCATTTTGGTTTTTCCAGGCAAAATCCATTCCAGCCGTCCACCGTAAGGCGTTCGAATCTTCTTGGGAGGTCCGATGTGTACTTTTGTTTGATGATGAACGTGCTTGGCAGCATTCGGCACAGTTTCGATCAAATCTTTGACGAATTTGTTTACAACGACGGGTGAGTTCTCTTCACCTTCAACTTTCAACTCGAAAGCGTCGTCGAAGAAAATGTGGGCTGGAAATTAGAAAAATGTTTCAAATTTGTTTTTAGCATTTGACTGACAAAAAAGCTCACGAGGAAATCATTCGCATTCGATCCAGAGCTGCCATATTTTTTCCCAGCATTTCCGCAACTCCTGACCTCAGAAAATTCTTTAAGTTTTGAAAAGCCAAAACATGCATGGGTTATAACGCATGCTCTTTTCCAGTTTTTCAATTTTGAACAGTCTAACGAATTTTGTTTCGAAAAGAACTTTTCCGAATTTGACCAAAACACAATTTTGTACTTCAGATTACGAACTACGTATGAAAATGACTAGATATTTCGATTTTTGGGAAATTTCAATTGGGCCAGGCCAAGGAGAAATACAATTAACCAAAAAAGAGTTAGAGTTCGAAATTGAAAAACTCGAAATGAGCATACGTTTTAACCCATGCGTGTTTTGAATATTTTAAAGTTTGCCTTGCCCACCTCGGAGGTCAGTTTTTCAAAAGCTCAACAAACGAAAAGCTATGAATTCAATTCAGCACACAAGTTTTGAGCTTTCTGACGAGTCATTTGGGAAAAAAAAGAGAACTCTGGATCGAAATGTGTCAGAGTCGAATACTTATAGACACAGCTGACCCCTGAACCTGACCCTTACTTTCAAATTCATAGTAGCCTGGATCCACCCTTACTCCAAAATATTTTCGAGCCACACGCCGAGCACATTGATCTTCATCCATCCTCAAAATACTTTTCATCATTGCAAGCATTTCATCCTGTCAATTGAAAGAAATCATCAATTGATACCAAATTAATGTCAAAATCCCATCCATGAATAAAAATTGTCAAAAAAAAATAATTTCTTCGGGCTTGCCTTTTCTTCGTGCCACATTGTCGCACACGCAAAAATTCTTGGAATTGTGTCAGCCTTAAATTTACTAGTGCCAGTGCCGCTGCCGCCATAGCCATAATTGTCGTTGTGTCGCGGTGAATTTATGGAATGGATTTCTTCATAGTGAGCATCTAGCGTGTTATAGTGTTGCTGTTGCTCGGCGACGACGACGACCTCATCTGCACGAATATCTGCGTCACCTTGCTTCATTCGATTCATGGCCAGTGATTGGTCGACGAGCAATGAGCTGTACATAGGCGTCACGAACAAGCGCTCCGTACTCGCCAAACGTTCACGTTGTGGGGTCCAAATGTGAAGTGTGATCCAAGTTTGCGAAAGTAGCCAGAGGAGCCATACCCAACCGTGCTGGAGACACAGCACAAAATTTAAACATGTAATTAAAACTTTTTTGCAAAATTTTCAATGCAATCTCGATTTCAAAATATAATTCGCATTTCGCACCTCTTTTGTGATAAAATCGGACAGAAAATCAGGGCTCGTCGGGCAAGTCCAAAATAAGTAGGCTGGGAACGTGTCTTTCCACAAACAGCTGTTTTCTGAGCGTAGACCACACAGAGCAATTAGAATTGATAAAGTTACTGGGACGGCTAGGCTGAGCGGAATCGCAAAACTGAAGCCCTGAATGCAAATTTTGCATGCGAATTTGGCTGCAATCAAAAAAATAAACGACGACATTTGTTAAAAATTATTATCAGAGTAGCATGAAGTGTACTACGAATTAGTGCTCCGCACAAGGCACAAGTTCGGGCTCTAGATCGGGTTTCGAAAGGAAATGATTTATTTCACATTTATTGATTCCAATTAAAGCCAAAATGCAAAGTTATCGCAATCATAAACGAAATTCATCTTCAAGTTCGAAGTTCGGATTCCTCAAGGAACTTTGTCTTCAAGTTCCAAGTTTGAGCGCGGGATTTTCGCAAGGAACTTGATGGTTAAATAAAAAATTGCGGTTCGCGTTACGCAAGGAATTTGGTGATCAATTTAAAAATTCGGGTTTGGTAAGGAACAAAGTCTTCAAGTTTCAAGTTTGGTTTCGCGTTCCGGAATTTGGAACTTGGTTGGTCTAACTTCAAGCTCAAGTGCTGGCAACAGGAGCTTGCACCAACCAAGTTCGGGTTCAGGTTCTGGTCCTAGACTCCTAGATCGGGTAACCAAATTCCAGTTCCAAGTTCCAGAAACGAGTTCCTGCAGGAACTTGGTGCATTCTGTTCTGGGGGAGCACTAGTAAAATACTTGTCTAACTGCTTACCAAAAATGTAGCAAATATACGCGAACAAAATTTGAAAGAACAATGTCCACAGAACCGCAGATGAATCAGAGTTGACTTGAATAACCTCTTGAAGCAGAGATGAACCCGGAAAATCTGGAGAAATGTCTGGAAATCTACCAATTCGCACTTGTGTCACATTAATTCTATGCGTGGCAAATGACTTGTTAAAATCGGTGAACAAATTTCCAACGTGTCCACCGCTCAACCAAACACTGAACACCATGCACGAGAAAAACACAAGCATTTTCCACACTGAAATGAACACTTGTGTGAAATATCGTGTTTTTGTCAAACCCTTTCGCAAATTTCCAAGGGCCCGAATGAATCCTGCAAAAAAAATTGCAAGAAAATTAATCGTTTGCAAATTATTCATTCAAAGTTTAACCGCAAATTTATCGCAAATTTTTACCTATTGGGGACGCATTGTTAACATCGACATAATTTTCCCACCACCCGAACGAGATGAGTATTGCTGAAATTGGCATGAGCCAAGGTTTCGCATCTGAAGAATAAATTGGCCAAAGCACAAGGCCCGAAATTTGGAACAATATGGCGACGGCGTCCATTGTGCATGCCAGGAGCCATTTTCGCCTTCCGGTTTTCTCCACTCTGCGACTCAGCAAGCCTAAATAACAGCAAAAGTGTGCAAAAATTTCGACAAAATTTGAGCCAAAAATGCGAAATAAATGCTACAAACAAACCGAAAATTGCAGGGATGAGGCAAACACAATTGGTCAACATGACCGCTTTGACGACATTGACGGATGGCAAAACAGCAAAAACAAATAAGGCAGTGCCAACTGCGTGGAAAGTCTGGAGAGCAAAATGGTTGAAATATAACTGCAAATAATTTTTTTAGCCAATCAGTGCGCGGCACGAGTTTGGCTCGGTTCGGGTTAACATTCCGTTCGGAACCCGAAGAGATTTTGGGACCGAAATCGGGTCCGGGTTTGAGAATATGGAACGTGAGGTATTCGGGTTCGGGTCGGGGACCGGACCCGTGCCGAGCACTACAACAAATCATGGCTTACGAACGAGTGCAAACTCTGCAAACTTTATACTGAATACCTCAAAAATAAAAGGAACAAAGAATTCAGCCGCCGAAGGTCTTTCCTTAGTCTTAAAGAAACAAATTCGACAAGCTCGAATAAATGCTCCAATTTCCGGGACTAAAAATGCAAATAAAATTGCCCAAGTCCAGGAAACACGCTCGACTTCAGGTGTTACGGCTTCAAACGTTTTATCACGGCCTAAAACGCCAAAACGGCAAAAAATTATTCCAGAATTGATTCTAGTCCTTCCAAGGTCAAGTCAATGACCCCAAATCCATCCGATAAATTGCAAAATCGCAGTGCAATCAAATTCTCACCAAATCTGTGATTGCAGTAAGGGACGAGCCGATCAGGCTGAAGCTGTGAGGTCATCATGAGCAAACTCCCTTTGGCGATGACGGCTCCACCCAAGACCAAAGAAAACGTTACAAGATAAGCTACAATCTAAGTCAAAAAAAGTCAAAAGTCGAAATTTTAATGGGTCGAAAGCTGTCGAAAAATCAAATTAATTAGCAAAATCTGCGCACCGCATCTAGTCGTGGCTTACTTTCAAACTCTTAATGATAATATTGTAACAGCGTTGGTCCTCAGGGTTTTCATTTTCAACTTCTGGCGGAGGATCTTCAAAAATGTCCCAGCCGCGCGTCTCTTCTCTGCTAGAGTTGGTGCTAAAGCGGCGAAAAAACTTAATTAAATTAATTGCAATTAAATTGCCAAATATTCGGTGCAGCGCAGTGCTATGGTGGTACAAAAGCACGCTTGCAACGCAACGCACTAATTTGCAAAACTCTAAAATTTCTCACCTTCCGCCTCCATATCCATAGTTATCTTGCAAAGGTGTTCTCTCATCGTCACACTCCATTTTTCTTAATTAATGCAGTCAGTCGTTAATTAATGCAGCTCAAAATTGTATTAAAAACAGTAGCTTCAGGTTCACTCTTAACATTATAGACGAGCGAAGCCAAGTTAAAATGATCTACAAAGTTAAGAAACTAAACTATAAAAAATGCACTAAAATTAATGTACTGCATGGCTTCAGGTGCACGTCGTGCAAGTGGAGTAGGAGAAAATTCTAAAAATTCCAAATAATTTTCGGTTTTACTTCGTCAGAGATTCGTCCTTGTCCAAAATTTTTAAACCAAGTAAATTTAAGTGGACAGAATTTGTGAGCAGAGCAAAACAGAGCAAAAGGTTTGCTCTTCGGGGGATTCGGGAAGAACTGAAAAATCAGGCAGGCATCATCATCAGTGCAGTGCAGAGGCGAAGTTTGCAGCATTTTACGTGGACATTTATTTCTTGTGAATTGTAAATTTTGTGAGTCCACGAACACACCTGAAGACCTGAACCCTTAATTGTAACCCAGTTTCTAAAATTAGTTCGGGTTGTGGTCCTTCCTGAGTCCTGATCGGAGGACCGGACCCTTGGCTTGCCCTTGCACTACTTGGCCTGTCCTTAGTCCTTGCGTTGAAAGAGAAAGCAGCTGAGCTGAGCTGAGTGAGATTCTCTGCACTACTGCACTGCACTGTACTGACGAGAACCTGTAAATGTGTGTAATTGAATTTTGACAATTTTGCTTATCTTGCATTTTTGGGGGTTCGGTTCGTGCTTGCACTTGCAGGCAGCAGATTTGACCTACTTTTCATTTTTTCAACTCCTCAACTTTTAACCTATTGCATTGCCAACCGCAAAACTCTGAAAACCGATTTCTGTTTCTGTTCAGCCCTTAGCTTTAAGCTCAAAAGTGCTTAAAGGTCTTCAAAACTTTGCTCAGCATTGCACTTGCAGAGTCGTCCTTCAATTGAAGTCGAGATTTTCATTTTCATAGTGCCGACCGAAAGGTGAGGTTTTGTTGGTCGGCTAGCAATCAAAACAAGTTTTTTAAAGTTTTGTTTAGAATTAGTTACGACCATTTTATTTGATTTCCACAATTTGTTTGCCAAATAAAAAAGTCAAGTCATATTTGAGATATTTTTTAAACTCTAAGTTCACTACAAACTACAATTTTAGTGCATTTAATTTCCAATGATCAATGCTGCTATTCCAAGTCCCATGCATTTCGTGTAATTTCATTGCTTGCAGTCCAGCAGTCCGAGTCCATTTCAAAAATGTTTACCTTAGGCTCAGCTCTGCTCAAGCACTTGAAAAGCGTATTATAATTTTTTTCCTCAAATCTTAATCCTAATCTTAGTCTTACATTAGTCCAAAATCTTAATCTTAATCTTAGATTAGTCACAGTCGTAGTCCTTTGTAAGTCCGTCCAAGCAAAAGCATGCAGTGCAACTGCAATTTCATTTTAAATTGCACAAATTGTCGTAGTAAATCAACGCAAAGTGAAATATTTCACTTTGCTTGCTTCATTTTTTTGCACATCACTTTATCCCGGAAGGAGGTCAAAATCATCAGCCACGTGGACCATGGGCACGTGATGCTCATCAATCACTGCCGTCGATTTTGGCTCACAAAGCCCAACTTCTTTTAGCTTCCATTCCCAGTCCATTTTTTGGACGGCGTGCAGGGACTCAGACTCATTGTGGTGACGCAAAAGCATTGATTCCTACATTTTAGAAAGAAAAACCGAAATTTAGTCCCGAGTTACCCGGGTTGAATTTATGACTCTGACCGAAATTCCAATTTTTTTTACCTTAATCTTGTCCCACTTGTCGTCCACGTCTTGGAGCCAAGAAATAAATAGCCGCCCGTTGTACCTTGACCTCGCGTTCCGATCCTTCTCCTCTTGCTCTGGAGTTAGCAAATTGTAGACCTGTCGTGAGAGACCAAAAACCCAAGCATTAGAAAAATACCCGGGTAACACCGAATGGTAAAAAACTACAATTAATTCTCCTTACCTCTTGATCCTTCAAAATCGTGCACACAGAAAAAGGGACCGATTGATTCGACAAAGCTCTAGCTGCTCTCCCATGAACTCTCAAAATTTCTTGCTCTACAGACAGCACTAATTTTTCCTTCTCCACCAAATGTTGGAGTCTCAACTTGTGACGATGTTTTTCTTGCTCAATAAAAAGTTCTTTGAGTTGGTTCGAGCTCATGGTCTGAGGTGGGTTTAGAAATGGGACCGAAAGGCGGGCATTGGCGGTGTTGGCCAACACGTACGTTCCCCGATTCATGAGGTAGTCTTTGAAACCCTGCGGAGGTTTGGGCTGGACCGGAAACATGTTTTTGCGGCGTCTCTCAATCTGCAAAAAAATCGCAAAAGGAAAAACATCAAAAATTTCGTTCTAATAAAATCTGAAAAAAATAACAAAAAACCCGGGTAATTTTTTTTGCCAATGTCAATTACCTGCTTCCGGATATTCAAAAACATTTCAAAGCAGTTCAAAACGGGCTGTTGGTCGACTTGAGGTTGGCCTGGGGCTCCCGCCGCTGAGCTTCCGCCAGCCGTCGCGGCGGTATCATTGGCATCACCGGAAGTACTGCTCGAGCTCGACCCTGCCGTCGCTCCCTCCTTGGACTTCAACTTCCGCTTCCTCGGATGAACGTCCGTCGTGCTCGGAGTGCCCGCATTTTCGCTCGTGTCCATTTTCTCAACCGAATCGGATTTTCCCTAAAAGAATCAAAATCCGAAAATCCAATCTTTAGAATCTTACTCTTCGAAATTCTCATCGTTTTTAAAGTTTTTTTTTGCAAATTTTGTTCTCTACCTGAGCCGCCCCTGTGTCAACCGTGTCCGGATTGCTCGGCGAAGGACAAGCGCTCGTCTTCGGAGAATTCCCATTGGCCGGAGAATTCGGGGCCAAAGATGAGGACCCTGACCCCCCGCCCGCCAAAGTTTTTTCCAGCGCTACATGGTGACCATGATCATCCCGTGTCCGATGCCCGTGGGTCGCGATTCTTTGCGAACTTCGAGTCACTCGGAGCGGCTTCTCTTTTTCCTTGCCGGAATGGGTCGGCGTCGCGGTCGCAGTCGCAGTTGTCGTCGTGGCTGGCGTCGTGGTCGTCGTTGCAGTCGCAGTCGCAGAAGCCGCTGTAGTTGTCGCAGTTGTCGTCGAAGCTGCTGGTGGAGTTTCCTTTTCTTCTTGGCCATGGCCATGACCGGAAGCCTCAGCCGTAGTCGTTGGAGCGGAAGAACTTCCGGTCGTCGTCGTCGCCGTCGATCCCGCAGTGGAAGCCGCCGAAGTTGTCAGCGTGGTCGCGGTTGAGGCTCCAGAGTAAACCAAGCTCACCTTGGTTCCCTCTTTCCCGCTGCCAGCTTTGCCGTCTGCCTTCTGAGAAGCTGCTGAAGACGCCGACTGCGCAGAACCGGAACCGGAAGTTGTTCCCACCGAAGAGGCAAACGTCACGACGACGGGCGGAAGTCCTTTTCGCTCACCCGCCGACTTGGGCGGGGGTCTGTACGCCGCCACGGGTGGGGCAGCGGCAGGCGCTGGAGTTTCCGTCGAAGAACTCTGCGGAGTTGAGCCTGATGACGAAGTCGTGGTTGTCGAAGAGCCTCCGGAAGCCGTCGAAGCGCTGCTAGAGACTGTGGCAGATGACGACCCAAGAGTTGTCACCGCGGCCGTTGAAATCGTGCAAGTCGTTGTGGTCGAAGAATTTGATCCTGCTGCTGGAGTTGTGCTCTCAGAAGTTGTCGTCGCAGCAGGAGGGCCTTCCTTGGCCACTTCATGTCCGCCGCCACTCGTAGAGGACACGACGTAAGGGAAGCCGCTTGACCCTGAGGAATGGCCATGACCGTGACCGTGACCATGAGTGTGGCCGTCTTGCCTCGCACTCGTATTGTCTGACGACTCTGTCCCGTTCGGGTTGCTGGAAGCGTTTGAATTTCCTAGGCCGTGTGCGTGCGACTGGAGAACGATTTTAATCGGAGGCACTTTCAACCCGCCCGAAGTTCCGGAAGTCCCGGAAGAGGAAGAACCGGAATTTCCTTGGTCCATTTTCTCAACATTTGGAACTTCGTTTCCCCCAGGGGCAGTGCCGCTGCTGGTGCTGCTACTGCCAGAAGTAGTTGTGGTTGGTGTATATCCGTATTGATGACCCTTATCCCCCGCACTTCCGGTTCCGGTAGAACCGGAAGTGGACGAAGCGGAAGTTGTCGGAGTCCCACCCGCCTGCTTCCCAGAATTTCCACTCGAACCCGAATAAAATCCACTCTTCTCTTCCAAATTGCCCATCAAACTAATTCTCCCGCTTCCGGAACCGGAGCCGGAAGTTGGGAGCCCAGCAAACGTGACTCTTGGCTTTGACCCCGAGTTGCCTCTCGGCCGACTCCCGCTCCGACTCCCGTCTTTTGAATTGTCTCCACCTTCCGGTTTGAAGTTGTCTCGGCGGATTTTCTTGCGTTTCGGGTCACTGCCACCGCCTCCGCTTCCATTTGAGTCACCCCCACCGCCGGAAGCTGAGGGTGAGGTCCTTGCCCCCGACCCTTCCGGACTTCCTCCAGCCCCTGACCCTGACCCTCCTGAAGTTGGCGTTGAGTCTGTCGAAGGGCGCTTCATTGCCACCACCATCGCCCCATGTTTGTAGTGCTGTGAAGATGAAAAACTTGCTGAGCTTGAGGTAGGGACAACAATGGAGAGTTTTCCAGAACTGCTGACGCCAGAGGTGGAGCTCGAAGTTGTCACCGGTGGGTCGGCCCCCGGGGGTAAAATCGGCTTCCTTGTCGTCACTGCAGCTGCTGCAGCTGGTTCTTGAGCTGAAGCTGACGTCGATACGCTTGTCGTTGGGGCAGATTCTGCAGCAGGGGCCACATTTCCGGTTCCGGGGGTCACGTCTTGCGGCGTCGCATTTTTCTTCGGAGGAGATGGCGTCCGACGAGGGGTTGACGTCGATGACGACGTAGTTGTCATTGAAGCCAAGCTAGCGGTCACGGCCACCGTGGGGTCGGATCCAGAGTTGCCAAAAGTAGTCGAAGTTGACAGTGATGATGAAGAAGTTGACGTTGACGAAGGAGTCGTCGTTTGGGTCGTGGGTCTAGATTGGGACTGCGAGTCTGTCGACGTGGGGGCGGTCGTGGTCGTCGTCGTCGTGCGATCACTGCTTGTCGTCGTTGCGGCGGAAGTGGACGAGGAGGATGACGACTCTGGCCCTGACTCTGTTTTGGAGGTGTTTGAATCCATATTTTTGAGTCAAGTTCACGCTTAGGTTCTGCAGCTCAAGTCCAGTCCAGAGCAGAAATCAGTAGTTCAATTTTGCACAGCACAAAATTTGCGAAAATTCTGCAAGAGACAAAAGTTTATTAAGATCTTAATTAAATTGGTAGTAGCTAGTCGAAATCAGGTGAATTTGGATCGACAGCTTTCCGTGCTTTCCTAAAATTTGTTGCAACAAGAAACTACGACTTCTGAATAAAAAAAATGTATCAACCCCTCCCAATTTGCAATAATTACAAAATCATTACAAATACAGAACCTCAAAATTTCGCAAATTGCGAGCTAGCTGAGCTGAGTCTGCTGGCTGAGTAGTCAGTCAGTAGTTGTCAAAATTTTGTAATTTGCTAGTCAACCTCTGCTCTGCTGAACGAATCGGAATCACGATCAATTAATTCCAAATCTTACGAAACTTTGGCCACTTGAGCTCACCTATCAATCACCTTGATTGTTTTTAATAAAATTAAAATTGCATGCATATTGATTAGCAATTTTGCATAAACCTTACGTAACGTAATCGACTAACTCCAAAATTAATCAGCTTTACTGTATGTAAGTACGTCTCGCGACCAGACCCGCCCGGCTTGGCGACCTGACGCAACACTCATTCATGCAAATCCTAGCCTAGCCTGCCTGCCTGGCGCCAGGCGCCAAGCCTACTTGGCCTAAATGACAAATAAAAATTTGCAAATTGGGCTCCAAATTAAATTGCACACGAAGAAAAAACGGAGTCAAATTCGCAAATTTGCCCGAGTTAAGTAACAAGTAGAGTAGATGGTAGAGTGCATTGACCCAATGACTCAATTTAGCACAGCACACAAGCAAACTGCGTCTTACCTTTTCTATGCTGCCCTTGCAAAATCCGACTCCTGACTTTTGACCTTGACTTTGACCACAGGCCCTTAATTTTAAGGGCTCAAAAACACGGTCACAGGCAAGGCTCGGCTACCAGCTTCTGTAGTGCTGTCGCAGTGTAATTTTTGAACTCTTAATTTGCAAAATAAATCTACCCGGATGCCCGGATTTTGCAAAATTCCGCACTGCTCTGCTCTGCAAAATCCAAGTGCAGTGCAGGTCTAGCCACACAAACTTGCCAAATTTGACGCTCAGATTTTAAAAGCTCGTGGGCTACGAGTTTGCCCGGGGCCACGTGGGGCATTGTTGGCGCAAATCTCGCAATGTTTCAAAAAAAATTGAAAGACTTTTCCACAACTTTTGAGTAGTGCAGTGGAGTGACTCGCAAATTATTTTCGGTCAGTTTGCAACTGCAATTTGCGAATTGTGTGAATTATTGGAAATATTTGTCCGGTTTTCGTGTCGCAACAATGTCATTGTCCAAGTTGAGCAAGAATTGGGCTGCTGCTGCTGCGACAAGACGACAACGAC
>JAQGCM010001516.1:0-14957 GCA_034699705.1 Hymenaphorura dentifera | reverse complement strand
GATTTTCCATGTGCATTGGGAGTTGCAGGCCAGATGAATTATTCCACTTTAAATTGACGCGAATTAGGTCCAATTCCCCTAGTCGGGGGTACCTCCTGAACGTTTCTGCAAGCAACACATGTGTAATAGAAATACCGAATCACAAACCTGATAAATCTCCCAAACTCAAACTTGTGGTAAACACAATGCAGCAGCTTTTTTTAGTTAACCTCACCTGAATCAATTGTGATCTCCATTTCTGCAATGTACAATTTCTCCAAGTGTGTAGCCGTGAACAACATGTCGTGTAGAGTACCATTTATAAATTGTATTTCCCATAATTCTATAGCTGTTAAGTTTGGACCGAACGAAATTGAGTGAGGATTGAAGTTAGTAAGTGTGAACTTCAGCGTTCTGAGATTTTCGAATCGAGTTGGAATTTTGCCTTCATTCCAATTCAACTTTGTGCCAGTGACATCCAGTTCCGTTATATTCGTTGGAATCGATTCAACATCAAAGCTCCCACCATCTAACAACATTCTGGATCCATCTTCTGTGAATTCAGGTATCGCGACCTATTTGCAAAGCGCACAGAGGTTTAGATTTGTTGATACTTGCAAGCTACAAATTACATAATCGCCACGCCACGCATGTATGTGTTCGCATACTGATTACATATATTTTTTATGTTTTGTGTATGTAATTTTTGATTAGAATCTAAGATTTAGAACTTTAGCAACTTATTAGCGAGCGGTGCGCCGTGCTGCTGGAGTTTGTAATGTGTAACTTACTTGGTCAAAGTCACTCGTCAAGACTGCAGGAACGATGAGGGTTGATAGAAAAAATAACTGCCAATGTTCCATCCCTATTCTTTTCGTAATTTTTTGTAAATGCTTTCAGAGAAATTGGCAAGGTCGCGGTCAGAAGGTCAGCAGTGTACGTACACTGCATGTGTAGTTTCAAACAATTTTTCAACACACAAACTTGTTAAGCTTGGGCTACAACTAAACAGTCAAGTTTTGGCTGGCTGTAGACTTTTCAAATCAATGAAAGAATCAATCTCTACGCACAAATTTTGATGAAACAGTCACTCCGTGCAGTGCAAGTAGCGATTAGAGAACCGAACCGACGCTTGAGTACAAAAAACCGATTGCGAATTTGTGAAATCATCAAAACTGATCTGAGCTGTGGATGAGTTGATGTCAGGGTTTATATGCTGCTGGCGGGTTGGCAGGTAGGCAGTGCAATTTAGTTTCTTTTCCTTTTTCCGTCCGTGAATCTTAATTAAAATCAGCAGAACAAACCACGACCACGACGACTGAATCGCTGACAAAATAATTTCGGGTGCAAAATTTGCGAGTATGCAAATTGGGCCGTCGTCGTATGTTCATACGAAGAAGAAGTAAGTGGTGGTTGGTGGATGACAATGACAAAGCCGAGCCACAGCCACAGCGTGCAAGGCAAAGCAAGGTGGTTTGAAACTTTGTTATTAAATTATTGAATATTTATGAAAAATTTATACAGACAATTACCAAAATCCAGGTGTGTATTGTTTCAAGAAACTAATTAGGTAATTCAATGGCTAAAAAATATTATACATTCCACTGCATTGCATTGCAAAAAAGAATATTTTTTTTTGAATTTCCTCCAAGCTAGTAGATGCGTGAATGGGAAAACGTGAGGGAATAAAAATTAGTAGCAACAATCCGCACACAATGCCATGGCAATATTATTATTATTACTACTGAAAATATTCAAAATGCTGCTGGAAATATTGCAGGTTTGCTGTTTTGTTTTGTGCTTCATGTTTTGAATATCCCAAATGGGGGTATTCAAAATCGAGCCACTAAAGACAAGTGAAGGGATAAACGGGTAAAGGTAAAGCCCATAAGCTTTACCACAGGTTTTACTCGTTTACCTCTTTACTTGTCTTTACTGACTTAATTTTGAATACCCCAAATATTTGCCGCCCATAAATAATTGCCATAGTCACGTGAGTCAACTCCTGAGTCGCATTTTGTTTTGCACAATTTTGGTAAGCATTTCGGAATTTGGTAGGGCGTCTACTAAATCAACAATCCCCCGAAAAACCCTCCCGACATAGAAAAGGTATGTGAACGAACAAGCGAGCGCGCCGCCGTTGCAGATGCGCCTGTGCTACTGTGATTTTTTTGGTTTATTAGCCGAAGAGCCATATTTCGGCCAAAAATGGTTTATAAGACTCTGCTGGAAATTGCTTAATATTTCCAGCTTTTATAAGGAAAACAATACAATGAGCAAATGAGTACATGCAATTCATACCGAATTTAAAATTTCAGTTTAGGTATCGGAATTTATTAATTTTGTTTGCACCACCCTGCCAGGCCTGCACGTATGCATGCACGACTTGGACGTGACATGCACATGACCTCATCTCACCAACCAGGAAAATTATGTTTGACCAATTAAGCCCAATTGTGAAAGTCGAGCTGAGCTGTATTTTCTGAGACAAGGCTGGCATTTGCTGCAGACGAAACTGTGTGAGTACGTTCGTCTTGTGTAACTCCTTAAGGAAAATTTAGTTGCAATTAGCACAGCAGCGATTTAATTTCTTGGTCAAATTAATTCGAGAACTCAACGCTACGATGCGATGCTCAATTGATGAACATGCTAGGAGTTGGGATGGGACCCGGGTGAGACTTATCAAAAACTTGTGTCGCATCGCGTGCATGCGATAAAGCTATGCTGTGCCTGCTAAATCTTCTAATTATTCAAAATTCTGACCTCGCATCGCAAAATAGAGTTCGAGCAGCCAAAAATCTCCTTACACTGCACTGCCCTGTCTCCGAACCTAATTATCTAAATTCGGACATTTTAATTAATTTGAGAAGTTCTGCTACGAAATGAACACATATTATGTATGAATACGTGTCAAATGCACGACGTACTTAATGCGGTGTTTGATCGCTGGCAAAAAAATTGGCTTTGCTCGTGCTCCCATCCACAGCGTCTCTGGCAATTTCCCGCATTGTAGAGTGGACATTTGTGGTTACCTCAAGCAAACAATCGCTGCGGTGGGGGGTAAAATAGTACTGGGGGTATTTGAATAGGTGGCGCATCGAAGTCCAAAATGGATTCCTTACCAGGTTTGCCCATAAGCCCAACGTTAAATAATATGCAAAGGTTGTTGTTATTCAACAGTGGTTGTCGTGGGACGCAAAATGTTTCCTTGATTGGTCCCCATTAACCGTGCTAAAATTTTCTCAATCGAAAATTTGTAAAAAAAAAAAAATATTGAAAAAATTTCAAAATTTAGTTACATGACATGAAGCATGAAAATTCATTAGTCTGAGGCTGAACCTGGCCTCATTCTTTGGCTACAGAGTTGAGCTGTGCTGAGAATAATTAGTTGTTTACTTGCTTGCTCCAACGTTAAAAAATTTAATTGTAATTTGCTGACCGGCAAAAGCGGCGGCGGCTGCTGTTGCTTAGGGCTAGGTCAGGCCAACGACTGTTGGGTGAGCTGCGCGAATTCGTTCTTGATACTCATAAGGCGCTATTGCTCAAATTTGGTGCCTTAAAACAATGCAGTATGAAACTCATACAATTTCACAAGGATTGCAAATATTTTGCACAATTACGTAGATTTTGAGATGATGATTGATGGGAATACATGACGATTGAGACAATAGGTAAAACCAAAACGTACGACGTAAAACCTTATTTTTGTCCATGCTCATTGTGCTAATTTTGCATTTTACGTCTTGCGTTTTAATTTTACGTCATGTAGCCCCAACTCCTAATATGAACCAGATTAGGTATAACTGGTGGGTGAGTCATTTGCTAAAATAACTTCGTAGGTGGAATTCGCACAACCCTGTGATTACACTTTCAGAAAAACAATTATATTTCGGTTGCTTGTTCGGCCACACTTAATACTGTGCACGTGCTCGTGTCATTAGTCTCGCAAAGTAAAAGCTCATTCCGATTTGCGCTGACAAGGGAGTGTAGTGTCACGCTCCCTGACCACGAGAGAAAACCACCCTAGCCTAGGTAGAACTAAATTTCGCGCTTTTATTGTTAACGCTTTTCATATTGATCAGTTTGAAAAAAAATAAAATCGAATTATGGCGAAAATGGGACTCTACTGCCATATTTCAATGGTAGAGGTCACTGCAAAAATGACCAAACCTTGACTGATTTAGCTCAAAGTTGGTACAGTGGTTGGCGATGATGCACTGAGCAATGCTCTAATGGGAGTCCACTGCCATATCTGGACGGGGTCGCCGCCAGAGGGCTCTAATTCGAAAGGGGGCGTACCCAGCGAACCCAGCTGCCATGATGGCTTTTTTCAATTATTTTTTCGAGTTCATGGTATTGAAACGAAGGATGAATAGATGGTTGGATGAGATAATGAGAACACCAACAAATGAACAACTCAACCAACTTTTTAACTAAATCTTTATTTCAAATCGAATTCCACGAAAAGGCACAGAAAAGCACAGGCACAGCAAACACGACTCTCCACACCGAAATCAAAAACTCAAGTCCCGTCTTCTTCCTTCTTCCCTTCGTCAGTCTTCCTCGTTCCCGCTTCCCTGGTCTTCTCCCATCTCACTCTCCCCTAACTTCTCACAGTATGCATACTATTAGGAATCCATATTTTCTTTATCAAATTGTAATTTTGAAAATTTTTAGAAAATCGGGGGCGTGGCCGGCGGTCATTTTAGAATTTTTAAATTGTTTGTTTCAAGTTCCTGGTATGTATATGAGTTCGAATCGCCATCTTGTTAAATGAAAATGGCCGATTTCAAGATTTTCTAAACAAACGTTTTCGGTAAATGTCCCATCTATTGAAATCGCGAAATTATACATCCTCAGTTCCATATAGAAATTATGCAGGGATAACTATGATTTTAATAAATTTGGAACACTTTAATTTACAACAAATTTATTTTTGCACAAGAGCTCCAAAAACCAACCTAAAGAGATGATCATAGCTAATACTCTAAATTCAAATTGAATTTTGACTTATAGTAACAAATTCGCCAAAGCAACGAAGACCACCTGTCGTACTGCACACTTGAAACTTTCTTGCCAATATAGTCCAGGCTATGAGCCAAACATTCAAAGAAAACAAAGCACACCCCGCATACTGCAATGCACCAAGCGTAAACATAAAATACAACGGCAACGCTAGAGCTTAGATTCAAAGCCACTACACCCGGCCCAGGCTCAAATTTACCAGCGACCTTTTTTTGCAAATATTTTGACTCAACTGAGTCCACGTAATAAATCCATCTGCCAAATATTCCAGACTGCTCAACTCCTTGCAAAATAAACTTGAAGCCCCCGCCAACGTCGGAGTTGACAATTCTTAAGACAATGTCACGCCTGAAAATCCACTCTTTCCCAACGTACATGAGTCGATTGTTTTCAGAGTCAAATTGTTTGAGGCGAAGTAAATGGTTTTGAATTATTTTCCGATTCGCGACCAATGCGGTCTTGTTACACTCCAAGATTTTTGGTTTTTGGTTCACATTTTTAGGTTGAGTAAGACGATTGTACAAATTTTGAAATTCTACTCTTCTTGACTTTGACCCATGGTTAAGATCTTTGGCTAAATTTGAAGAAAGCGTTGCTTCAGTTCTGCACTTGTTCATCAGTTTGTCCCATTCAACTCCGGTTTTCAAATTCGAGTCGTTCATATCCAGACACAACATTAGCTCGTAGTCATAGTCCTCACTTTTTCCAATCTCAATTGTATAGTTCAGAGCAGATAATTGGCTGAAATTCTCAAGTTTACTAATTGGGAGGGGAGCAGTCAAATCTGTAGTTACAATCCCTTTGTAAGCATTTACTAAAACTACAAAACTGAGCATGAGCGGGACTAGAATGTAAACTAACACGTGTCTGTGGGATTTTGTGTCATGAATTTTTACAGATTGTTCAAAAATATAACTAATTAGCGTAAATAGGGCCGAAACACCCTTAATTCGTTTCCAAGCTAAGATCATTTTTAAAGCTATTCCTGTAAGCACTAGCGTAATGATCAACCATATCCACAGCCAAGTTTGATACGGGTTCGTATAGCCAGCCAGGGCTGAAAGGTGGGCTCGACCATCACAAGTCATGAAGCCGAATTCTTCCGAATTTGATCTAAAATAGTAGCCGTCGTGCACAAGTGCAAATATTGCGCTGTGATAAGCTACTTGAATTGAAGGTTTTGAAGTGAAGTCCCTCGGACATGTTTTTGGAGCTGTGTAATTAACGCCTGACACGAAAATTGTCGCGTTTAACTTTTTCCTCATCAGCAATGAAATGAGCAGTTTGATTTTAAATACAGATGGTTTCGAATAGATTAAAACTTGATTTTCAGTCAAATCTAGAAAGCCCAAATTCCCAGGCACTATCCCTTCAAGTTCACAATTTTTTTCCGTGTCATCTATGAGAAATTTAAATTTTTCGCCGCAAGCTCTCATGAATTCTGCTTGATAAAGTTTGTTCAGTTTTTGCATAGAATTCAGCTAGCTGCTGAGCTCCAGCTCCAGCGATGGTCCAGGATAACTGCTGTAGTCACCACCGCAGAAATACGCAAATTTGGCTGTACCTGTCACACTAGTAGGGTTCCAGCTCCAGAAATATATTTTAGCATAAATGGACAATTCCTGATAGTAACCTCGCACTTGTGCCGCCATCTTTTGAAAAATGTTCACTATTTTAACACCATTACCGTCCGCGTCCGCAGGAATTAAATTTACGTAAGACTGTGTCAGATAAGCGCACAGATTCAATGATTTTAATGCCTTGACGGATCGAGTAAAGCTGAAAGTCTGCAAAGTCCAATATAAACTCCCAAATTTTTCGAACAGTTTTGATTTGAACAGTTGACGGCAGAACGACAAAGTGTGCAATGCAATGCAGGTGTGCCTCATTTGAACTAAATAACCAAAAATAGTATTTGTTCTGGAATTTATCATTGTCGTCGTACGCAACAGTGCGAATTTGTGTCTGCGGATTTTCTAAGGACGTGAGGAGCACAGGATAATGTAGTATCAGTGGCAGTGGTGGTGAAACTTGTCCATTTGGCGCTGACAGAAATATTTGATTCAAACATGTTGAAAATGTGCCAAAAGTTTGTTGAGATGTTTGAGATTTTGTGAATTAATAGCAGATTCAGATTTACCAATCTGTCCGTTGTGAATTTGAGCTTGAGCGGTAATTGGACTCCGTAAAGTCATTGTAAGTGCAAACAACAAGTATTTTAATTGAGCCATTCTCGTCAAAGTTCTTTGCAAATTTTTTGCAAGGTTTGGAACATTGAAACAAATAGCTCAGCTGGAGCTGGTCTGCTCAGACTGAAGAGACACGACACTCTATTCCTCCTTCGCAAGAAAATATCGATGCAAAAATTGACAACGTCAAATCGACTGCGTTGGTAAACCTTGGTTCTTGTATGTTTGTGTTTGTATTTTGCAAATATTTCATCGTTCCCAAGGTAGTAGTGCGTGTGTGGCTCTTGGCTGTGTTTTATTTGACATTCTTCTACTCCCTTTGCCAACTTTCTAAGGAGGTTTCCCTCGGGAGGAAATTCCGATGTTTCAGCAAGTGACGCCACGCAGGGAATGTGTAGGTAGCGATAAAACTTATTAATTATTTATTAATTAATTATGTTTAATTAATGCATTTATTAATTATATTTATTAATAATTAGAAATTTTTGAGTCGCACTGTGCGTAAGTTTGAGTTCCGCTGCCTTAAGGAACACCCTTGGCCTGGCCTGACTTCCGTTTACTACACCAAAATTCAGTCTGCTCAATGTTGGTTTTTTTTTTACAAAAAGGAGTTGAGAAGCGGATGGATAGTACAAACTTTATTTTGTATCAAATTCAATTTAATTAAATGTAATTCAACGAATCAAGACCAAAAAATTGTCGCAAATCTTCAATTATTTTTACAAAACAAGCTCCTATTTAAAGTTTAACCAGGCAAAATTTCCTTGTAGTGTAGTTAGTTTACAACCCGTCCGCAAACGTAACTTTTTGTACGACGTGACCTTGACCGTGACCTTGACCATGACCTTGCCTCACGGCCGCCGCAGTCACGGCATTGTAAGGCACAATTTCCGAGCTCTTAATATTCGTTTGACCTCCTGCAGCGCTGGAGCCGTTGTCATAGCCATTGTTCCCGTCACTCGTCACACTCATCGTGTCGTGATTTGACCCCACGGCCACTGACCTCGTCAGCGTCCCAGTCTTCAACGGCACCATTTTGGGCGCAGAGCTCTCCACACTGTCGTCCAGGTCACGAATGATTATCGAATTTCTGACTGGGATGACTATGCTGGAGCGATTCGGCGTGGCGGCCATCTTGGATTCGTCTGCCGTCGACATCGGGCTTCCCAGCGGCGCGGGCTGCCCGTAAAAATTTCGGCGTTGACTATTATTAAAATTAACGTTGGACAAATTATTGTTGAACGGGGCTGACGCTGTTGGCGCGTGGGGAGGAGCCGAGGCCGCAGCGGGGCAAAATGGCGGGGGCGTTCGAACATTTGAAAAATTTGCAACGGACGGCGAAGTGGCCCTTGAGTCCGCATAAGGAATTGTATCGGAACCTTCAAATTGCGGCTGAAACGGGGTCTGGTACGGTAAAATCGGGGCAAATTCGGGGACCATTGTGAGCAGATGGCTGCTGTCCGGGCGACGTTGAAGAGACCGAATGTCGATGTGCATTGGTTCCATGGACGGTCCTGGAGGCGGCATCGACATCGACATCGACGATGGGGGCGGGGTGGTCGGGCGGTCGAAACTGTTGCGATGGTTTTGCTGATACATCCAGCGGTTGACCTTTGTCCTTGGGTCGTAGTTGGGCCCGAGGAAGTCGGGACCGAACCCGTTGTCGGTTTCAGTCTCGGACATGGTTTCCATGGGGATGACATTTCTGTAGGGGTAGTTTGAAAATGGCCGGAGGGCGGCTGGATGGGTCGGGTTTCGGACCAAGTAGGGGCCGGACTCTTGCGAATCGAGTTCGGTGGTTTGTTCAGCAGCCGCCAGCTGAGCTGCCCGACACTGATTTTGTTGGTGATGCAAATTTTCTTCTTGTTCTTCGTTTTGCAAAAAACGTTTGCGAAGTTGAAGCTCAGCTTTTTTTAAACGTTCGCGCTGGTAGAACAAACCCATGAAGCACAAAAAGTTTAGGAGGAGGAGCATAACCCCTATGAGAATGACTGTGGATTGGGTCATGGTTGAGGTCGTCGGAGGGTTATTCGGTTGAATTCCGGTGGGATAAATGTGCGTAATGTTTGGGTAGTAACTCCCGCCTCCACCGCTGCCGAAAAATGGCGGGACGCCATTGTTGTTGAGATCGCTTGGGTAGTTTCCATGTTCGTTCAAGTTTTTCAAGAAGGGTTTAAGCATGGCGGGAAAGATTTGGGACCAAAATTCGGTTTGGCTCCGGCGGTACTTTGAGCGAAGATCTGCTTCTCTTCCTGGAAAATTTGCGCAAAATTTAGAATTGTTTCAGAAAAATTGTTGCGCCAAAATTTCTCACCGAAACTTAGGTAGCGCCCTTGAGTTCTTTTGTATTTTGGCCAAGAGGATTTCCCATGATTGCTGGCTCTTTCTCCTGGATTGGCAACGTTCGGATCACTAAAAAAAATGAGGTTCCAGTTGTTGAGTAAAAAAAATCCTCGTCGTTCGCAAAATTTTTGCATTTGCCAAAGTCGGAGAACACAGAAAAACCCTTGTCCTTACCCTGTCCTCACGAAATTGGCAATGAGTGAAATGAAAACTTCAAAAGGATACAAGTCCATGTTTGGTTGACCCAAGTCGACGTATTTCCATTGGTAGATTTGATTCGTAAACACGTAAGAGAGTTCGTTGTGCTGTGTCAAATTTTGAGCATTAAAAATATTAGATCGAGTGTGCTGTTAATCCGAATAAACCCGAATAAATCCGAATAACACCGATGAATTAATTACCTTGCCCTTGTGCAGAGGGTCATAGTCCTTCGACACGTAGAAAAACGTATTCTTCCCAGTCTCCGAATGAGCATCTAGGAGCTGAGTCATTGGATTTATGACCAGAAAATCCGAAATGAGCTCACGCATCAAAGGTGTTTCTCCATATTCTTGACGAATGGCACGCATCACGTCCTGCAAGAAAAAAATTATTTTGGTTACTCCAAATTTGCGGTGATTATAATTTTCGTGAACTTCCCTGAACAACGCAATAAACGGAAAATTTTGAAAAAAGTGTGTAAATTAAGAATATCATTTTCTAATTTTTAAGATTTTTGGAGATCTCCTGAGGGGAGTGAGTGAGTCAGGAAACTCGAGTTTTCCCATTGCCAAGAGCTTGAGAAATTCTTCATTTTGTGATTTTTAAAAATTTGAAAAGAGTAAAGTTAGAAACCAAAATTATTTTGACCATCTAATTTTGATAAATTCTCACTCAAGGCATGACAGAGAGTGTAAAAAAAAAAGATCTTAGACCACCTCGGAAGTGTCCCTTATTAAGTGAAACACGTGCTAAACACGTGCGTACAAAAGTAGCCGGGACTTGGGCAGGGATTGTCGTACCGTACCTGCTTAAGATTACCCGAAGGTTTTGCGCCCGGTTCCAATTTCAAAACCAACTTGATCGCTGCCGTCACAAACCGATCCAACTCAATATTTTGCCACATGACTCGTCCCGAATTTGGGAGCACGGCCCCTTCACCCAGCCCGCAGAGGAGATCAAATCGTCCTAAAATCTCTTGGATTGGGGTCGAGAGTGTGACTGAATTTCCAAAGCCCAGGGAGGCTAGATCGTGCTGGACAATCGTTCCGTCCAATCCGGGTACGAATGGGTACTCAAGATCTTCGACGCCGATCGTTTGAGCAGCGGCCAAAAGTTGGGTCACGGGTTTTCTTCGGAGGCATGCTAGGAGTTCTCCGTCTCGCTCTTGGAGAGGGCAGTTGAGGGCTCTTGCCAAATGGATCTGCACTAGTCAAGAATATTTGTTTCGAATATTTGCGCCAAAACCAACAAATTACCACGTAGGACCGAACAGAACCCCGGGGTTATATTTAAACTGGCCGATTCAACCCCCGGGTTGATTTTGAGCCTGGGTTGTATGTAATAATTGTTATTGACCAAAAATTCCCAAGCAATGAGTGAGTCAGACGGGTTGGGCCTTGGGTTATATTTGAGCCCGGGCTGTATGTATTCCCTTAACCAGCCTTAGTACCCGGGTACTATTCGAGCTCCGGGTTATATTCGGGTTCTAATCGGTCGTTCACGGTAATTGAGCTTTCGATGGATGAATTCGAATCGTTTACCGTAGTAATTAGCGGTCGCTGATGCAAACTGGTGGGTGAGAATGGCGAACTATTGAGTAGAATCAGTCGTTGGAATAGACCTGAAATTATAGCAGCAATAAAATGTGCAGAGATCTTGACGGATTTAGGGTCCGATTTCACAAAAATTGGCAAGAGTTGGGTTCGATTTCATAAAAATGGGCAGGATTTTGGGACCCGATTTCGAAAAAAATTGGCAGGATTTTGGGTTCGATTTCATAAAAATGGGCAGGATTTTGGGACCCGATTTCATGAAAATTGGCAGGATTTGGGGTCCGTTTTATAAAAAATACCTCCGTAAGCTTGTGACATCCGACTAAAGGCCAAAACGCCGGCCAGAGACGCATCCAAATCCGACGCCATGAGACAAACGTTTGTCTCATCTCCTCCAAAATCCTTGATATTCTCCTGTGCAGAAATTTTTGCAACAAAATTTAGTTGACCAAACCCAACCGAACCGAGCGAGCCCGGTAAAATTAAATGGACCGAAAAACCGAAAAAAAAAGTGCCCATGCGCGCATGCATGTAGCATTTGACACTTTTTTATTTGCCTACCCACCCGTATCCACTGCAAAGCCAGGAGCTGATCCCAAAGTCCGAAATTACTTCGGACTTCATCCGTGTAGCCCGGCTGCAGGAATCCCAACACGCCGACCCGGTAGCGAAACGAAATGACGATAATGTTTCCAATCGCAGCCATGCTGCTCCCGTCGAATGGACTCGCTGGGTCATCGTCCGGTTTGGAATTCGCAAAGACGAGGACCGGAAGTCCGTGGCCAGAGTCTTTGCGGGCTGCTTTAAATTTTGCAAGAAATGAAAAAGTTTTAGCTGTCATTAGTTTTCAATTTCAAATTCAAGCCGATGCGATTGTTGAGTACACGAGTTTGTGAACTCGACGGATTTTTGGCGATTCGAATTAAATTTAATTTCACTTTGGGCTGTCAAAAAACTGAAAATTGATTTAGAAATCAATTGGGATTTAATTATTTTAATTTTCAATTAATTAAATTAATTATTATTGGGAAATATTCTGTTTATTTTTTTAAAATCCTACACTGAAAAATTTAATCAATTATTCAAAGGCAAAATTTACCAAAAACTCAAAAAGCTAATTGCTGTCATTGGTGCGGATTTGAAAATTTTGACACCAAAGACGCGATCAGTGTCCAGAGTAAGTGGAACAATCCGAGCTTTTTTTGACTTACTTTTCCACACTTGCTGATAAATATCGTTGCAAAATTTGGAAATATTTAAATGCAAATTCACAGGGCGGCAAAATATTCAAAAATCCAACTTAGCAAGAGAGTTTCATTGCTCAATTTTAAGGACACGTTTTTTTTTATATTTCTATCGAATTTTTGACTAGTTTGCAATTTGCAGCTTTTTTTCGACTTTTCTGACTGAAAAATTCGGAAAAATTGGCCGAAATTTAGTAAAACGTCGCCACTATTTTCAAAAAGTCAAAATTGAACTACAATGCACAAGAATAAGAGGCGAGATTTTGAATCAAAATTCGTACTGTTCATCGGCGCATAAATGTCAAGGTAGAGACAGTCTTCCATGTTTTTTATTCTTTTGATTCCACGAATCGAGTCTCTTGAAGACGTCGACGAAGACGGATTGTAGGATTCCCTGGCCATCGTCTCATTCCCAAATCTTGGACACGGCGTTTTGATCACGTTCGCGGTGTACACTTCGGTAGAGTTGAATGGAAAAGGGGCCGGGCTTTCGTAGCGAAGGCCGTCGATCGGAGGACTCGCGTATGGAATTCCTTTGAAAATCTACACAGAACAAAATTTAGAAGACAAAAAAATTACACAAAATGTGACATTTGGCTGCCTAAATTTTATCAGCTCAATTTTTGCTAAATTCGCTCCGAAATTTCGGAATATGCTTTCAGATTTTGTCCGCCGACTTACTTCCACCACCGGATGTCCATAGCTCCGAAAACTATAAGGGTCACTTTGATAAATGCTATTTTTCCGAATGTTCCCAGGGCCCAGGAACCCTTGGAATTGGGCTTGTTTTGTGAGCACTACTCGTCCACTCATATTTTCCATTCCGTAGGACGACGACGACGACGAAGTCACACTTTGCGACAAATTCGGACAAATCAGCGTCGCCGCCACAATCGTCAAAATCGACAGTTTTCTAGTAAACATCCTCGTCCACGTCTTACTCATTTTTTTAAAAAAAGACTAAAATTCACTCAATTTGCTTCAAAAGTCCTCCCGGCTCATAGTCCGCAAACTGTTTGGAAAAATTTGGCGAATATTTTCACATTGCACAGCACAGCACAGCACGGCCGAGTTCAGTTGAAAATCCGAATTCGGGAGGTTTTGGAATTGCCAAAATTTTTGTACGCATCACGACGATGACGACGAGCACACATTTCTACCTTGAGAGAGTACAAATCCGAATCCCAATGACTATGACTTGACTGAATTCATACATTTGTCTAAAAAACTAGGCAAACTAGGCATTTGGGAGATGCAGAAAATGTGGAGCTGGAATCGCATCGCACCGCACCGCGATGATGCCCGCTGTGGTATTTGGTCGGGTATTTTTAGCCCGGATGCGGGCAACTCAACTCAAGCCACTTAAAAATAGCTCCTGCTCAAGTACTACTACTTTGCTTTTTTGCTTTGCTTTGCTTTTCATTTGGTGATTTGGTGCTCTCTTCTTTAGTTTTTCTTACGTGAGTGAGTCGAGCACTTTTTCACTCATCTCCTTTCAAAATTTTGAACTATGCGTTGCTTTGCTTTGCTCTGCTCTGCTTTGCAAAGCTGAGCTAACGAGGGAGGGTCGTCACCTCACCAGAACTACGTGAGGCTGATATGTGCAAAATTTGGGCCAATTTGGATAGGTGAAAACGCGAAATTTGGCCAATTTCCTAGGGGAAAACGCAAAATTTGGACAATTTGCTTCGGGAAAAGTGCAAAGTTTGGCCAGTTTGCTTACCGAAATGGGCCCAATTTAGCCAATTTGCTTAGGGATGGACGGAAAATTTGATTTGACCAATTTACTTACGGAAAACCACACAACATTTGGCCAACTTGCTTGCTTGGGAAAAAGTAAAATTTAGCCAATTTGCTTAGGGAAAACCAAAAAATTCGACCGAGTTTCTTAGGGAACCACGCAAAATTAAATTTGGCCAGTTTACTTAGGCAAGATCACAAAATTTGGGCAATTTGCTTTAGGAAAAACCGCAAAATCGGGCCAATTTGCTTAGGGAAAAACGTAAAATTTGGCTAATATCCTTAGGGACCGCAAAATTTAACACATTTACTTAGGGAAAAGCATAAAATTTGGCCAATTTGCTTAGGGAAAGCTCCAAAATTTGGCGACACTACAGGCCAGTAAACTTTGAAAAAAAATCTCAGTTTTAGCCGTTAGTTGCGGTGGTGGTTCACGTACACCGTAAACATCTGGTGTCACTCCCTCATGACATGAGAGCGAGCAATGCATGAATGCATTGCATTGACTGACTGACTGACTGCAGTGCAATTCCAAAGTGGAGAGGATTTCCGCACAACACAACACAACGCGCAGTAAAACCAAACAAGTGTTGGCCAGAAGGAGTGCAGTGCATAGTTGTCCGCACTCCGGAGTGCGGAAGGCTCGGAAGGCCCTTCCAGCCTTCCGCACTCCGGTAGTGCGG
>JAQGCM010001515.1:0-14964 GCA_034699705.1 Hymenaphorura dentifera | reverse complement strand
TGAGAATGACATTGTTTTGGGGTCAGACCGTGACATGTCAATGTCGCATCGCAGCGTCCCTCAAGGCAAACTCTTTGGTAGCATAATCAAGTACGTGCGTGTGTTTCGCTCTGTCTAAAAGTCAAAGTGGTGGTGCCGGGAACAAGAGTTGAGTGCCAGTATCATAATGATGTCAATTCGGAGATCGGTTGGATGGACTTGACTAGAAATAAATTCGGGTTGCGTGTCTGACTGAATGAGATTGAGAGATGATGAGGATGAGATGAGACTGGGTTGTTACATGATTCTCTGAATGAACATTTAGCTGGTCCACATTTTACGTTCCTACTATGCTGTATGTTGTTATTCGGTTCGGTTCTTTCCGAAGGGTACATTCATTGCGTACGTCGTGCGGGTTTTTTGGAAATGAAATGAAGAGTTCTTCATCTACAAATAATATAATAGATATGAAGTATGAAAAACGGGCATTATTCCTGTAAGCGATCTGAAAAAAGTGGTGACTGGTGTTGTGCTCAGAGTTTGAAGAGTGTTTCTCACGAGTCAAAACTCCGGGCGGTAGTCCTCTATAGCGAGGGCAGGGGTTCCAATTTTCACAGCTTTTCTTGTTCATCTCAGTTTTTCCAAGGGCTAAAAGCCTTGCCAAGGGTCTCTACAAGGCCTAGTGCAAATTAACTCGGGTACACTTGTGAGTTGTGAGCACTCATGCACACGTATGACATTAAATTTGGGGTTGGAAAAATGTTTAAATGAGACTTTTATTGTTATTGTCATGTCGAAAATATTTAATTTAAATTCCGCCTTTTTAAATTTATTTGAAAACTGACGGTTTCAAAGGTTCGAATAATTTACCCATTTCGGAATTGAACCATCACCAACACCGTGTGTGTCAAGGCAGGGGCGGTGTGGAGGGGCTAAGGCAAATTGAATGGTCCCAGAGCTCGACCGGGTCACAAAAGAGATTCTAAATCGATACATAAGTCCATCCGTCCGTTCCATTTGTGTGGGTCTTGAAGATTTGTTGGAATTGAGAGACCCGACTTTTTGACTCAGAAATGGATGGGACACCCAAGAGAAGTTTTAAAATTGTTTGTTGCCTCTGGGATCCAAGTTTTAACACGGGTCGACAACAAAAAGTCATTCTCATCAACACAAAAACGTCCCACAAAAATGTCATCGTCTCTTTTCCTTTCTTGTCCAGCCAGAGAATTCAACTCAACTTCCCAAGAACAAGACATTACACCCACCACTACCATTCAATGCAATGCTGTGCTGTGCTGTGACGACCAGAAATTAAATTGTCAAAGGACGAAACCCAAAATCCAAGAAGGAAGACTGACTTATATTCATTTTTGTATTGCTTTCCATGTCCAATGTTAGCAAATTATGTACAAAACGGCAGGCAGTTCAGATGACCTCTTTACTTTCAACCATAAAAAAAGAACAAGCTCTTTATTGGAATTTCGGGGAAATTTTTTTTAATTCAAGCTATGCTTACTTTTTTATTACAACGTTTATCTGGAATTCCAGTAGCCCAACTGGATCTAATCATTTGATTTCTGAAGGAAAGCAGCCAGCCATATCAATTGATCAGTTACTGGAGTTTGCTGAGCTGAACTGAGTTAAATATTCCGGGAGGCAAAAGTGCCAAAAAGAATAATGATGTTTGGAGCTGAGCCGGGCAGGTTTTCGCCGCCGACAACTCATAATCGAAACCTATTGTTGTGCTTCGAAACGGGGAGGAGAACTTAGCTAAAAGTTGAACAATGTCCATTAGGATTGGAAATGGAACTCCTTTCATTTAAAGATTTGGATGAGACCCTGAACGAATTGACACGGTCCCTTCGTCTTCTTTTTTGGCGAACAGTTTCAATCCTCACCTTAATGTACAAACATACAGTAAATCTTAATAAACAGAAGAAAGAGAAACGGGGATTTTCTTTGAATGCTTGACGACTGTACTTTGACTTCTTTTCGGTGTGTTCCTTCAACATTAAACACCCTTCCTTGCCCTGACTTTGTGACTGTGAGAGTCAAACAGTCCGACTTAACTGTTTCACCCCATTGGTTCTAAGAATTGAGATTTTTCTTGCCATCAACTCCAATCCATCATCAGCTCATGAGGCATAGCATTGACAAAAGACTTCTCCGCCTTCTTATCTCTGGGAGATTGAGATGAAGAACATGCAAAGCAAAGCTAAAACTCCGAAAGGACCTCTGTGATATCTCAACTATTTCAAACTATTTTTTTTGACTTGAAGAAATTATGTTCACAAGTTTCCTATTTAGTTTTTGGTGGTCACCGAGTCAGAACTCTTCCCGAAAGAACTTCGTGAAAGTTGACTTGGCTAAATAAAAGCACTTCCTCCCAAGCCGCCCAGGAATCCTTAGAAATATAATCAATGCAGACTTTATCAAGAACTTTACTTCAGTCGGCAATCCTAGAAATGTAAATGTATGGATTTGTAAACATGAAATTGAAAACCTGGACAGATTCATCATCATCAATATTCATTCAGATTTTCTATTCCGGCTTTCCTGACATCCGTAAAAAGGGTTGTTTTTCTTAAGCATTTGTGTCTGTGTGAACTACAATTCCACTTGGTAAAGCAGTTTGGACAAAACTTGGACTGGTCCGGTGGCTCCTCGAAAAAAGCATTCGCTGCTAAACAAATAGTTTCTTCGGATTTGCATTGTTTCAGTCCGAAAACTTTCCCCGAATTCAAATTCTCGAAATGGTAGTAGGAATGGAACATGATTTTTTGGAAAGAAAACAACGATATAAAAAATTATTTTAGACTAATTTATTTATTGGCATGAGCTTCGAAAATAAATTGTAAATGTAAATTACGGTTCAATTGTGGGGAAAGGAAAAACATGACCTACGTGGGAGTGGTTCAAGCAATAAAAAGTTGACACCTGAAAGCAATTGAACTACTGCAAAGTTATCGCTTTCCGATCCACAATTTCGTGGTAGCCAGTCTCTCCTGCTTGACAAATGGAATGGAATATGTAGCACGCTTCCCTGCAATAAATTTCTGACCTCAACCGACAAGGAATTGGGCAATCATAAAATAAACACAATAAAATTATACAGCACCTCTTCTCTGTAAACCTTGTTAAATTTTAAAGCCCGTTTAACCAAAGAGGATGGCCAAAAGAAGAACAAGACAGTAAAATCAGCTTATAAATTTTGCCCATTTACAAAGTTCATAAAACAGAATGTCAAGTGTCAACTCACAAGTTGGGATGTACAAGAAAGACGTGACATGCAAATTGTTTACTTTCCAAATCTCTAGTTTCACCCCATTTTGACATTTCACAAATCACTCATATTTTGTATCTTGTTAAATCCATAGTCGTAAAACAAATACGCCCAAGCATTATAATTTACAGATTTACAATATAATGTTCCAAAATGTCAATGACTGAAATTGAAGAAATTCTCAGCATGAATCTTGACTTCATTTTGCGAAATGTGTGCTATTGAATGGAAACCAGTGTGGATTTTAAACAATCTAAAATTAACCAAGCTGCGTTAGTAAAAAAATTTAAATTTTCGTGAATGATTTTAAAACTTTTTCCCAGCCCATACATCAAATGAATCAGTCCTAAATGGATTAGAAGAACTACGGCTTGGACCAGCTAGCCTACAGAACCAAAAAAAGCTTTTGAATCCCAAAAACAAGTAGTTGTTGTTACACTTTGTGTATGCTATAAAAATCAACAGAGCGCAGTGCAGTGGATTTGCTTTAAGTCGATCAGAGTCTGACTCCTTAATTAAACGTGACAGGGATTAAATGGAGAGTGGATGAATAACCACAAATGAGAATAAATTAATGGTTAACAGGGTTGAAAGGATTTGGAAGCATTAAATGCGAATTGCATCAGGAGCAGAGTAAAAACACTAGGAAATAAGCCTACGATGCTGCCTGCGGTAGTTTTGATTCCGTCCGATCGCTTGGCCCTACCGTCGTGTCGTGGGTCCACTTCTGAAAAGACGAAACGAGTTGATAAATATTTGTACCTTGTTGATACAGGGGAATGAGAGCGTGTATTTCTCGACCTGTCTCCAAAACTAAATACAATACAAATGAAAATGACACAGTGTTCATCAATGAATGAGTTGCTGGGGACTGTGTGACATTTCAATTTGAAATGAGAACAAGGGCCAGGAGCAAAATAGAAGCATAGGGACAGGACGAGGACAGGACACAGGAAAGCAAGCAGCAAGCAGGGTTTAGAACAGAACTCAGGAGGACGGAAGATGACGACAAAAAAATCAAAGGAGAGAAATTCTTTTGAAAATTTTCACTACTATAGAAAAAAAGTGTGTTTGAATTCAATTGTGTGTGTGTGTAGAGCAACACCGAAGCGATTATGGTATAAACCAAAGTTGCCTTTTGTTAAATTAGGCATATATTCTGTTTTGATGGTGGCAAAAGCATCAAAGATCCTTTTGCGTAAGCATAAGCTGCTGCAAATGCTGTTGCTGTCCAACGGGTCGCGCAATGAATTTTGGGCTTCAATACCCGGGCCGGTCGATCCACTTTTCGGGTCGGGTTTAGTTTAGTGGCAAATAGTCCCCGAGCCGCCGCAACTGCGATGCAATAGATTCTAAGAGCAGAATAGCAGAAAGCAGATGAGAAAAATAAAGTTGTCAGACGTTTGAAAACTCACAGTTTCAACAATGTCGAGGATAAATATTTAAGGGGGGCCTTTAGCGGCGAGTTTTTGGCTTCTCACAAAAGGTCCTTAATACGGGTTACATACTCACGGGGCATTCAGGCGGCCGGTACCGCTTAGCTTATTGCTCATGCTCACCTTTAGTCCGTTTAACAACTGGCTACAAATGTACCTTCATTTTCGGTACAAACATAAGGGTATTTGACACAATCATTATGCCTAAGCTCACCATGGCAAGGTAACAAACCGAAAGAAGCTAAAGTTTTGAGCATTGTTGGAGGACTTGGGTCTCCCAAATATTTCAAACTTGCATGTATTTAAGAGATCTGTGGAACGCATCTGCACTTTACATCTCCATCATCGACCGTGAAATCGGCTTTCAGAAAAAGAGTCAAGTCAAGTTTCTCAACTCTGGTTCTATAAATTTTAAACTGGGAATTGTGTGTGACTAGCTAGGACTTGGGACCTAGGATAGGACCTCCTCCTTTGGAGAAGAAAACATCTCTGTCTGAAGTCTGTGCGCTTTTCATTTTAACTTGGCTTTGACCGAAATGGAAATTGCACAAGGAAAGTACGAAACCAAAACTATAAAATAAAATGTGAAATGATGAAATGAACGAACAACGAGGCTGAAGGTTTGTTCCCTACGGGAATCCTTTGAAATCTCTCCGCTTTGAAGAGTGGCCAAGATTTTTTAAACCCGATGACGACGACAAGCACAATATTGTCAACTATTAAATTAATGGGAATTGAGTACAATGGTAATTTAAGTGTTATGGTTCGCAAGTAATGTTTGTCCAAAAACACCTTTCACGGTGTTCTTACAACTTCATTGGCCACTTTATTGCTTGCAGCTGGCTCAGAATTATGTAATGCAAAGATTAAATCGATGTAAAGATAAAATTTATAGTTTTTAAAGAGCTGCAAGACTCTTAGCTCGTCACATTCTTAACACTTTCTCGAAAGTGACAGGCTCATCTTGCAAAAAAAACTTGGGCAATTGGGACGTTATGTTTAACGACTCAATTTTAAATCGATAAACTGATGACCTAATTTTCTTAGGTGTCATTTTCTGCTAGGGTGGTTATGCAATGCGCAATTTTATACGAGTTCGCCGCGCCGCTATTACAAGTTTGGAGATGGCCGGGAACTACTGATTTGATTTGGAGTTTGTGCAGGAAATGAAGCGCCAGTCAGGAATGCAATATGGAAGTGACACTTTAAAGTGGGTACACAACTAATAATTATTTATTTGTCCATATTCAGCAAAGAAAGATGTAATGACATTGATAAGTTACGGATGTCTTGGTCCATAAGCCGACTTGACATGGCAAAGTCTATTGGACACCTGCACTCAAACACCACCAGATTGATCGCGCATTACAATAAATGATTACTCATACAGCCTTTGCCCTCCATGTACCTCTTAAGCTACATACACGGACATATTTCTTCAGGTATTTGATTGTTGGATTTATGTATAACAATCAACGATCACATCGCATCTTGTAAAATATGCGAACATTTTATGACGTGAATAGGATTGAAGAATTTTGATCCGTGAAAAAGTCTCGGTAAGTAGTGAGTGCAGTGCTCGCCGCCCAATGAGCGATTAGAATTAACATTAATTTCGGTTCTGAGCGCTGAGTCCGAGTCGCTGCTCAGCGTTCATTCAGAGCAAAGTCAGAAGAGATGGAATGTATAAATTTCCATATGTAGTGATACAATATTTGACTCTGACGGATGAAATGAATGAGCAGAGTAGGCAGTGGGGAAGGCAGGCGTCTTAAGTAAGATTAAAGAGAAACAATTAATTAGGGATACATTTTCAATTGATCTCAACACGTTGAGCTGTTGGCTGTGATATATTCCGTTGGATTATGGCTTTGAGATGTAGTGCACGGAACGGAGCTCTAGGAATGAGAAATTTAGTGACCATCATAAATCTTGTTGGAAGTCTTGGACGAAGGAAAGGAGGGACGTGAAAGACCTTCTCTTAGTTCACACTGGGCGGTCACTAGCCCTTAAATGTTTTTATGACTTAACAACCTTTCCTCCTTATTTAAGAACAACAGATTTGTACATTTTTACAACATTTCCCATCAAAACATCATCATCATCTAGACTACAACCTTAGCAGCAAGCTCAGCTCCTGAAACATCCATCTGAAATCCATCTGCTGCTCTGTACCGTACTCCCTTACAACAACTCACTTTTCTTTAGTCTTAATGAGTGAAGCTATTTAATACAATACAAAGTATACAAGCAAAGTTTTTGGAATCTTCTTTTGGGATTATATCTCCTCGTCACTTGACAGTTGACCCAGTGGGTGTCCTCTTCTCACTCTGAAGTCTGTCACTCACACTTCTAAATTGTATATCATCCAGAGTTGCTGCTGTTGGTCTTTTTCTTTCAACTCAATATAAGACTTGGCCAACAACCACCATGCCACCCTCTTTTATTCTCCATCCAAAATCGAAACTCCAACAATCAATATAAAAGATCATAAACGCATAAATTATTTTATCGTGTGAAACTGACGTGCTGTGAAGGATAACGCGGATGTCTTATTTGTAAAAGACTCAATTCGACAGGTACTTCCTTAGGTTCAAGTCCAGACGAAGGTCAGGGATTGGACCACCGTTTGACACTTCTAGTATTTCTGGCCGGGATTAAGTAATTATTGATTTTCAATAATTCAAGGAATTCAGATTTTTACGGATTCAGGCCATTATGAATTCGTATCCACACACACCTATATTCGATGAAATCTTAAGGAGTTAATTGAATATTTTCTGGATGACCTCTAACGATCAAGAATAGACAAATGGAGATGTGGAAAGACGAAAGATGTGTTTAGCGCTAGCGCATGCAGAACAGAAAATAGAGAACACCTGAAGGTTATTTATTTCAACCGGCTTAAAAAGTTTTTGAGACCTCAAAACCCGTTTATAGTCTTGTCACCAACTTACTGAATTGCCTTACAATCAAGTTGGCGTCGAGGTATGTATCATCTCCAATCATCTAATCCGATGCTTCATCGTAGAATGGTAATAATATGATCCGCTTGGCTGGGTGACACTTTTCTTCATGGATTCCAATTCCTCGTGTCTTTGACTTTCAGATTAGTTCTTGGCTCGATCAAATCTCCGGAAAAAATTATGTTAGGGTTGTCACTTGAAATAAGCCACTTTTTGAATTCGTACGACCAAGGAGGAAGCTTACCTTCCTTGTTCCTCATTTTTCTTGAAATTCAGATCGAAATCAGGAGTTTTGAAATCAGAATCAGGTGATAGATCGATTGGTAATACATTTTCTTTAGTACTCCGGTGTTTGGCGTGTGTATCAGATGCGACGGGTTCTAGAATTTTTAGAAGTCCATTTGTTAGAATTGAGGCAAGAATTAGTAAATTTCCGAGCTGTGGATGTTGAAGCAAAACTAAAATTGTGTCTCCTTGTCATTCTTATTGCTTTGTTTCGGGTGACAGAATTTATGACGACTGGTGTGCGTTTGCCACACAAACCGGATGATGCAATGCAACCTTTTCGCTTCATTGAAAAGCGGATTTTGTGGCTTGTAGCCGAGTAAAGCTTGGTGGATTGAGTTGGGCTCAGGGTTGCGAGGATAAATGGAACGAAATGAAATGAAAATGTGTTTCTCTCGCCTGGAATAATTTGTTTTGATCTCATGAAGCATCTGTCTGTAATAATAAGGGAAATCGAGCGAACGTAATCCTCCCTCTTAACACCATTTAGTTGTGTGATAGTTTGGTGCGAAAAACTAATGCCACTAATGCCAGGGTTCTCCTCAAGCAAAACCAGTCAATTACCCAAATCTCTCTCACTTCACCTCTCAAATGAACCAACCAACTAGAAAAAATACACAGAGACAACCTCAATGGACTCAAATACCGTATAAATTCCCCTTGTTTGGAAAATCCACTAATTCTACCAACTAAAATCCGAAAAGTCACTAACACCTATAGGCGAAAATATTTTGTTCACTTCCACTTGACTTGCTCCAATCCGAAAAATCCGAATTACGTTTCTCAAGTTCGACACACTTGTATTGCATTCCATGCCGGTTTTCCAAATAGTAAGCAACCTAACCGCTGACCAAAGCATTGTCAATATGTTAATCGTCACGTTTAATTAACTTTTACTAGGGAGTATGCAGGGAATTTTTTTTCGCACCAAGTGCTCATGCTATTACATTTTCCATTTCAATAATTCATCTGGAATTATCCAGACATGGGGGCCGGGTAGGCCGGGTTGCGTGGTTAACAAGGTTCTATCCACACAGCCACAAAGAACAGTAGCTGGTTGCGTGTTTTGTCAATCAAAATGATTAAGTTAGACTTTTATAGTTGCGTGCAGGCAAGCTGACTAGTTACAAACATTTACAAGGAAGGTACTCGAGTTACACAAAGAAGATCGAAATGAACTAATATCGCCGTCGTGTTACTCAAACCATTTGGTTTTAGATACATAGCGTAAACGTACCCATTCAAGAGTGATGAAGCTAACGCCAACGCAACGCAAGATTTTAATTCAAAATTAGTCCTTACAATTTGATATACTCTGTATATGAATTTGAGAATAAGAGGACAAAGCTTTGGCCGAGGGGAATACGATTTTGTGTTTTGAGTTTTATGATACCCTTGAAAGTTGAGTAAGATCGAGTGTCCTTTTTAGCCTTTAATTGGTTCTAATGAACCCTATTATTTAGTTCCCCATGAATTGCTTAGTAAATGAATGCCGGGCTGTTGGGCAGGGCAGTCAGAGTCGTCTCGGATGAAATGGGAATTCAAGTATATGATTAATTGAGATGAAAATTTAGATAAATTTGGAGTCGGATGCGGCATTGAGCAGAGCTCTCCGTGTCCGTCGTTCTCATAAAAAGTGTTTCATTAAATCTGAAACGTCATACGTAGAGAAGACGGTAGCCAGCCACAGTGGACAGTAAAATTAGATAGTTTACAAAATATTAATAATGATGTCGTCCCATAATATCGCATCCGTGCAGAACATGTTCACAGTTCCAGTTGATGACTTCATGTTTATAATAATACAAAAGTCACAAGGGACAAAATCAGCCCAGCCAAAGAGCAAAGTATGGACAAGCAAATTAAGACTCAAGAGAATTGAAGAGAGGCTAACAGGGGGTCCATTTTCAAAAAGGGTTCTCTGGATTCAAATTTTAACGAAAGTGACAATACCTAGGGACCCGTTTTGACTCTCTCTCGATGAGCAAGGCAAGTGGTCCATCATCATTGGAAGGACAGGAAGAACGAATTCGACAGACTGAGTGAAAGGCGAGCCTTTAGTTTTGCCTTAGCTCTTGCTTGTTTGGAGGAATAAGACCCCCCTGGGGATTTTATAGAGATAGATGATAGATTTTTAGAGAAGGCTTCAGGTTCACACAACTCCGAAGAGTCAAAAGCTTTGATTCCGTTAGAACTGAAAACCTGCTGTTGCTGCTGTAGAAAAGTCAAAAGATTTGGAGAAAAAATTAGCAGGAAAAAGAAAAGGTCCAGGTCAGGTTAGCTAGCTGGCTTCCTCTTCTCTGAAGATCCTTTTTGGCTTAGCTTAATGCTAAGGATCCCTTAAAGTCTCCTCAGGATTCTTGTCAGGGGCTCGATTCCATTGTCGAAAAGGACTTGAGAACAAAAGAAGATTTTCGAGTCCAACTGCTCCCATTCTCCAGTTGTTTTATGTCAAGTTCATGCCTCTCAAAAGGAACACGAGGAGCGTGTGGTGAGAACAAGAATTTTACAGAATTGGAATTGGGATGAAATGAGCCGTGGCTTCAAAGTCCTTAGCCTGGCGTGCGCTAAGCTAAATCTAAGCTTGGTTTTAAATGAAGCATCGTAAACCGGAGACAATTTATCATAATTTTAATTTGTTTCGACTAACAGTAAACCCTTAAAATGACTTCCTCGATGGGGCAGAGCACTTGAAGAAGTGTGGGTACGGTTTTGAACCGCACACGCATTCTTTAATTGTTTTACAATCCTTCAAAATCGCTCACACCACATGTGAGAAGATAAGCTTGGGTGTTCGACTATATTTAGGCCTAAACATAAGAACGTGATTTTAGAGGAAGCCCTATCGAAATATTCGTAATCAAAATCAGAATTTTCTATATTAATTTCGTAATCGACAAACTATAAATTTTGTTTTGTAATCTGAACACGCAGGAAATTTCTTCATTGAAATCTTAGTCTGTGAGAACCACCAGTTTTCCCCTCTATTTTCCATCTTTGCAGGAACCAATTTCTCTGCAAAATATTGAGTATTGTCCAATTGACCCGCCTGCTCTGTTGGTGTTGTTGTTGTTGCTGTAAATTTGTAGGACCCCGACCTCACTTTGTATTCTATTTTTCTATCCCATTTAACACTCGGAGGGTTTGCACTATTTTCGATCTTGTTCGACTTTTGAACCTTCCATGACACCATTGTGATAAAAAGTTTGTACATGAAAGTAGTTTTTCATTTCCTTTCCAAATCCAATCACACGCATCGAAGGTCAAAAGCCTTAAGAATATGTAGAACGACATGTGTAAATTCACGGCCCATTTATGCAATAATAGAATTTAATGGGAAGGGATTGTGTGAATATTACATGAATTTTTGTTGGTATTTAATAACAAATTCCTTGTATAGAAATGCAATCTATGTGCGTTGAAAGTCTGACATTTGAATTAGTGTTTTGCATTTGCATTAGGAAAGAAACTGAGGTTATTTTATTTTGTCGTTTTTTCCCTCCCTTGACTTTCTCGGAGTGTTTTTGTTCCCAACACCTTTCTGATTGTTCAAATTTAGTTTGACATCACATTGCAAAGTTTGTCTAAAACATTGTTGTTGTATTGAACCCTTGCCTTTGATTCCTGACTTTCTTTGTTGCAGCATATTATAATAGAACACCATGATAGCCCGCAGCGTACTCGTAGAGAACTGGAATCAGGACTGGAGACCTTTTCGATTGTGCTTGAACTTGAACTGTGCGTGAGAAACAAGTGATTCTGGCTATCTCAATTTGTCAAAAGGGTTTGTGACTAAGGAATACACAGTTTGATGACACACCCACTTTGTATGAACACTTTTTTTTATCAATCCTCGGATGAATTCAATATTAAGTGCGAATTGTTGCCGGAATGTCTACAAGTTGTTTTTTCAAATTCTAACATTCTATAGCAAGCAGGTGAGATTTCATCTGTTAAGAACTTTAATCAAGAATACGGTAAGGGTTTAAAAGAAGGTTCGAGATTCCAACAAAAATTCTCAATATAATCAAAGTCTTGAAATTTTTCAATCTGCATCTATACTTTTTCCAAATCTAAGTTGGAATTGATTTTAGAATGATTTCGAAACACGAAAGCCCAGTTGTTTAGTGCGCAATTACTCGCGTTTTCCCATCACTTCCAAAAAATAGCTGTGCTGTAAAATTGTTTAAAGATCACGAGAGATATGCACGAGCCAAGTCTTAAACCCAAGATGGCATCGTCATTTATTTTTCTGAACTGAAGTTGTACTAAATCTACAAATCATTCCTGAGCGTTGCGCCTTGGGAATTAAGTCCGCATGGCTTCCTTGTTCTATTCTCAACAGAAGTAGCTAAAGGAGGAGCACAATCTTAAGGAATTTCCCATTTAGACAAGTTTGAGGAATTTACAGTATTTCTGTTGCTACTGTTGCACACATTTTTGAAGTGTCAACCGCACTTGTAAACAATGTGTTCACTTCGGCTTGATCGTTTTAGCTCGTGCTCTTCTGAACAATGGATTGAATAGATGACCTTAAACAATCAGCTACCGTACCATAAACCACTTACTATTAGCTTCCCAAGAAACTTGTTTTGTTTAAATTCAGTACTCTGTACTGTACTTTACATCAGAATTTGATTGATCATCAAAATAAGGAAAAGTATGAATGGGTTAGGGGCCGTCGTACTTGGTATCGGTATGGAATGGGAGGACCAACTCTGTGAACCAAAACCACAATTGATTCCAAAAATGAAGTAAAGGGTTGGTGCCCTGATTTCAGCAAAAACCACATGAAGCAAGTAAAGTAAAAACTAGTATAAATAGAATCTAGAACGTTGAGGTTTTGGATGGGCGTTATTATTTGTCAAGTCGAAAATACATCCAAATCCAATGCTAAACCCAAGTTCTTTGTGTTTGTGTGGTTAAAGTGATGAATGAGTCGATCAATCCATCTTGGCATAAAATCTAAGAAACATTACCTGAAACTTCACTCAAGCCCATGTGTTTTATATTCAAGGAAACCAGCTAATAAGTTCAAGCATGCTGAAGCCAACGGCACCAAAGCAGTTTTACGATTTCAAGAAATCGCAATATCTTAAAATGTAATGTCGTTGTGTTTTCATTTTACGCGTCGACCCAACGGTTTTGCATTCCAGCCACAGCTAGCCAAACCGCTGATTGCTCGGAGGCACAATACCATGTGGATATGTAATAGGAGAGGACATCTCAAAAGTTTGGACGGAATTGTCGTTGTCGTTTGGAATGGATTAGATTAGAGTTATGTTGTGTACAAACGGGACATTTTTGTTAGATCTCAAAGAGTGAAGAGAGGAAAAAAAGAAACATACCGCTCTAGACTAGACCTCAAAAAGAAGATCATCCATCAAAGTCACACAAACACAGGCTTTGTTTTCAAATGTTCATACAATTTTGAATTTATAAAGTTATAAACTGCTACATGGTCTGAATAAAACTATTGCCACATTGCGGCACACAGTGCGGTTTGGAGGGGAGTGTATTTTTAAGAGCTCTAAAAAATTTTGGAGAAAGCGCTGCACTTTGTATTTGCAAGCTTCCCTAATTTAACGTTAGTTTTATAACAAATTTTGCAGCAGTAGACAAAATTGAACCAAAATTGGCAGAAAATGTTCCAAGTCCGTTATGAGAATGCTGTATCTTTGAATTTTATGAATTTAAGATGGTGTTTGGTTCTGAAGGATTCGTAGCTGAATTGCCAAATTAATTTTCTCGTCATGTTGGTGTCACCATGCATGCATGGCTTCATTGTCATTTTGAAAATATGAAACCTGTTTTGTTGCCTAATTATGTGCATATTATGTTGTTCATGTTTTGAGTGGCAATTAATTTGGAGTGAAGTATTGAACCCACACTCGATGAGATGTTCTGCGGCGCGTCTCATTTTGATGCATGACTGACTACTACAAATAGTGTTAGTTAACATTTTGCTTTTAAATTGAAAGAGTAAACAATGTGAAATCCTTGAAGACAGAGAGCCTAGTTATTTTCAGCACTTTCTTCAGTCGTCGAGTCGTCCAATGATCCCTCCATGATTACAACTGTTATTCTCTCTAAGATTCCTGCAGTGTCACTTGTTTTAACAAGGGATATTATTGTGTCTATTTATTAGTCTCCCGAATCTCCGACATCATTTTTCTTCTCAACATCATCATCATAAACTAAAAATGAGTGCTTCCCTCCATTGTTGCTTTCTTCTTCTGCTTCTATTCAACCATCAGCTCACAATACCAATTAACGGACAATCTTAATGTCTTCAAGACATGTTGCGTACCATTCGTTCTTCTCGTACGGTTCCTTGACCAACAACCATCCAGACCAGTAGTAGTTTTGAGCGGAGCCGACAAAAATATCGTTACAGTATTATTATAATGCTCCTGGGCACATTACATTCAAATCAAATAAAACCAACATGTTCTAATGTCCCATCAAAATGTACGAGACGCCAGGCTTCTCGCATCACTCTGCTATTCTTTTCACACTTAATTCAAGACTTCTCTCAACCAACATTTTCGCATCCACACGTAATTAAGTATTGTTCGGTTCGCGCACGCCTTGATAATTAGTCCAAGCCCGGTACCGCATCTTTCAGCCAAGTCCATTGAATAAATATTTGTATAAAAAGGCACAAGATTTCATCCAATGACAATGATGGGCTCTAATTTTTGTATAATATTTTTTAATTTTGAAAATTTAGCCAGATTAACTTATTGTAGTTCGCAAGGGATCTTAAGGTGCCTCCTAGGCTTTGCATAGTTGAAATAGGTCGACTTTTTAAGCATTCATTTAGGAGGTAAAGCAAAATACTTGACAATGCTCCCTCACCGGTAGAAATTTTCTTCAAATTTTAAAGGACTACTTAACCACAAAGGTGTTAATCAAAATTTTCTAGCCAGAAATTAAGGCAGTTTAAGCACGCCTCCACATTCCCTGATCATCTTGGGCTAGAATTAGAAATGAATTAATCCTCTTAATTATT
>JAQGCM010001514.1:0-14971 GCA_034699705.1 Hymenaphorura dentifera | reverse complement strand
CAAAAAATTTTCAAAAAAATTTCAAAAAATTTCAAAAAATTTTTAAAAAAATTTCAAAAAATTTTCAAAAAAATTTCAAAAAAATTCCAAAAAAATTTCAAAAATTTTCAAAAAAAATTCAAAAAATTTTCAAAAAAATTTCAAAAAATTTCAAAAAATTTTTAAAAAAATTTCAAAAAATTTTCAAAAAAATTTCCAAAAAGATCAGATCAGATCGAGAGATTAGATTGAGATATAAGATCAGATCGGGTTATAAGATCAGATCGAGAGATAAGATCAGATCGGGTGATAAGATCAGATCGGGGGATAAGATCGGGTCGGGAGATAAGATCGGATCGGGAGATAAGATCAGATCGGGAAATAATATCTGATCCGGAGATAAGATCAGATCGGGAGATAAGATCTGATCGAGAAAACCGTTTTAAACTGGCCTGTTCAAAACCACCTCAGTGGTTCCCCCGGGTGAGGATTTAATTATTAATTGAAAATCGTGGAGAGATTGTATTTAGTTGTACCAATTGAACACAGATTGTAGTGTATGTTGGGTGTGCACGAAAACATATTGCACAGAAATGACAGGTAGGAGAAACAGATAGGGTTCAAAAGCTAAACGGATATTAATATTCATTAAATGACAATTGACGTCAAGTGAGAGAAAACATTTTGGCTTTGGCTTTTGACACGGTTTAGTTTGGGAGATAAGAGAGGGAAGGGTTAACTCACGTCGTTTACAAGGTAGACTTTAGTTTTAAAATGGATGTACATGTCAGGGTGTTCTCCATTTGAAGACCATGTATTATGCTGCAGAAGACATGTGCAAAATCCTCGACTCGAGTTTTGTCTGACTCCTTTCGACTTATCGGGAGACAATAAAGCACAGTATATTTTTTTGTAAATATGTTGATGGCAGGGCATAGAAATTTTAAAAGTGCAGCACATAAAAATCAAAGGTACAATTCATGGCAAATTCTACTTAAACAAGAGCTCATGATTGTCATTTCTACTACCTGAGAGACGATGGAAGGGTAGAACGTGGAAGGATTGTCTAATTTGTAGAGGTGAAAATGAGATTTTGTTTTAGAAGGATGCAGAAAATGGATGGCTGTGGATAGATAGATGTGAAGTGGACTTGAGTTTGGGACGTCATGAGATTGACCTAGTTTCACCACTTTGGTCAATTGCGATAAAGCAAGAGAAATTATTTGTCTTTTTAACAACGACCGTGCCTAGAATTGCTGCTTTGTCTGAGGGCAGGGATGTTAATAGATGAACGTGTGTATGTTACACATCCATCCAATGATTCTATCCAATGCATCATCATGCAATGGAGGTCCGACAAAACTGTTTCATGCCGGTCTGATTGCATTACAAAACGCGAGTGAGTGTGAGTCGAAGGCCGCAAAGCTCATTAAATTTGTAGATAGGTAATCCAATCTGGGACTAGGAGAGCAAATAAGGACAGGAGGCAGTTCGCCAATAATATATTGTCATGGCTGACCTATAAGAGCAAAAAAAATATACCTCAGGATCATCAATCCCAAACCATAAATAGAATCTTCCCACTTCTCTCCGTCCAATACAGGGCTAGGATTACAACCAAACAATCATTGCTAAGAAATTGTCACCGTCACCATTCTCTCCTGATTTGCAAATAAATATGTGTGTATTCTGGGCCACACAACAGGCAAGGTTCATTCCAAATGATCTGGCAATCTGGCATGATATATAGGGCAACAAAAGCTGACACGTCCTTCGATTTTGACGTAGGGCTGACGCGTTTATGAGTTATAGGCTAACGTTTAGACTTGTCCTTGTAGAACCGCTTTAAGCCAAGTACACCCGGAATCCACCGATCTAAGCTAGTAAGAATGCTTGACTTCTCCTAATACTGAATTTATTTTTACGGCTTGGTTTTGATGTTTAGATGAAGATTGGAGTCCAAGCCAAATTGTTGTAACGGAGAGCTCCCAATTTCTGGTTCGCCCGACATGGCCATCGATGGGTACACCGATAAGGTCCTCCTCTTCTCCGGTTCCACCACCTTTGCCCAAGAGGCCAGAACTTCGTCAACGTTCTCCGGACTTATCTGCGCCGCCTCCACCAGCGCCAATATTTTCGAAGGAACGCTTCGAAGGTGTTCGCCAGAAATGGGAAAGGCTAGACCATCAGTACGTCCGGCAAAAGTCACACGATAGCTTGGACGAGGGTTATCGTTCCAGGGAAGTTGTGGAGGCTGACTACAGGTTAGTCTTTGTTCGAACTGCTACGAGTCAGGTTATGCTCTGTTTCGGTTGGCTAATAGCTGATGAAATATTTTTGAATTAACGTAGATCGAAGTGCAATTTGTGCCAATGTTTTCAAAGCAGAAGATAGACGCGTTAAACAATTTTACGTATTCTTTGTAGGCGGCAACTGTCGCGGGAGAGCCTTCTTCGCTCTCTGAGTCGGTCAAAAACCGGGTCAAAAGATAGCCTTGACCGCTGGGTGGAGAATGGGGTCCGTTCTCGGGGGATGTGGAGAAAACTTGAAGAAGAAAATGCGTTGCCTGCTGATCCCCAGTACGGTGGTCATGGGCAAGGAGTCATCAAAAGTCATTTTGGAACCGAAGATCAGCATATTTTGAACAAATCAGCGAATAAGCTGGGCCAGAAATTTAGTTCTCCAGATCATCACAGCCTAACAAAACTCCTTCCTCAGCATCAGCAATCGCCACAAGCATCCAGCAGTAAGAGTATTCAGCCCGGAAGCGTCAGCAGTAGTCACCCAAGTCGCTATGATCCAAAAAGAATGATTGGACCGGGAAGAGAGAAATCCTACAAAGAATTAGAAGATCAGGAGAGATTTCCTGGGCTAGACCGTGAGACTGCCAGAACAAGTCTTCACAGTAGTAATCATAATTTGAGTCAACACATATACTCAGAGCCTACCTTTGATAATTGTGCGGTACATCTTATCCCACCGCCGCCCCCTCCCCCATCCAAGTCAAAAAAATTCTTGTTCTCTTTCTGGAAATGATATTTGTGGTAGTTTTTTGTTCACTGTTTCAATTTTATTTTGAAACGTTTTTTGAAAGTGGAAGTCGACGAGAACTCAGAACGTTTTTGGAAATAATAATATTTATGTCCAAATTTGAAGCAGCCATGTCATGATTGCTAGCTGGTGCATGCTTAATGCACAGGTAAGGAATATGCCATATAATTCCCATTTCCTGGACTGAGGTTTGCAAATAATAATTAATTACTAATTATTGTTGTCTTGTAAAGTACATATAAGGTCCACGTGCTAAGCTAAATTACATAGCTAAGAAAATAGAACTTAAAATGGAATTGGGAAGCGAAAATATCGCAAAATCAAGTCAGTATCTTCAAGAGTTTGTACATAGGATTAAATAGTAGAAGACTAACACAAGATTGACACTAGAAGTATTGGACTATCAATTTCAACATTCGTGTTCGCAATTTAGTAATTTAGTCGCTCTTTTGGAATTTCCTCTCTAACTTAAATTGCATTTTCTTTGGGAATGAACTTGAATGTGAAAGTGTTTGTCTCCGTGATTCACGTAAGTTGGATGTTGAATTGAGTAAACGTGGGAGCCGCCAGAAATGATAATAGAATTCTCATGTTCACTCAACATAATTAACAGTTAACTACTCAGCGGTCAAAGTTGGCCTTTGAATACAAGGAATTGGAAATTATGCTAATGCGAGTAGGTTAGGGGGGATGATTCAATGACAAAATTCTTGATTAGAAACAAAACAACACCGCCGATAAAATTACAAAGTAAGCAACAACAATGTGAAGAATTATTGTTCATCTCACGGAGTTCAAAGTCGTGGTTGGTTGCACTGTGTTTGTCTGTGTTGTGCAGCAGGTGCATGCATTTTACGGAGTACTTCAAACATGCACATACATGCACAACGTAACAGCAAAGGCAGGTCGCTCAACCCTTCCTTCCTCAATCAAACACCACGCAAACAATTTATTGTGGAATCTTCGTGATTCTAATATCTATTTGAATGACCAAATTATCTCGCACCGTCAATAAATGGCCAAATCTTTTAACTTTCAACCCACACATTTTCACAATAATGGTGGTTTTACAAGTCGAGCCAGCTAACTGTCAATAAAAATTCTAAATTAATAATGTGCTTAAAAAATTTCAGAATACGCAGGCACAGAACAGAGTGGTCCAAAAGCGTACATACATGCTATTCTGCTATTGCTTGTTGTGCTGTGTAGTTAGTTGAGGTTTTGGCGAATATGACGTAAGGTGTGAGGAGTCGATTCTTTGTTGATGTTTACTGAATAACACATATTTTGTTTTGCAAGCACAATAACACTTTGCAATCTTTCGCAATCCGTCACACGGCAGACTAATTACTAACACTCCGTCATCACGTTTGCTTGCCTTTCGTTTCATGCTAATTGATTAGCAAAATGCATTCCAAGTTGTATTGAACTCATAGTCAATTTGATTGTCAAAAAGTTGTTCAACCCTGGCTAAACAACTCTCATTTTAATTCTAATTCCAACAAAGTGCTTGCTGGCTAGCGGATGAGAAATCAATTAACTAAATAGTAGTTAGTTGTGCTAATGAAAATGAAAATGAAAATAAACATTTTACTACCTTCAATCAAAATTTGAGTACTTGGCTCTGGCTGTCCGGCTTCCGAACATTGCAAACACATTCTAGACTATTAAAGCTAAACATACACACGCACACAAAATGATATTGTTTGGATTCTAAGGTATTGGTTGTATAAAATAATTACATGCATGCTCCTCGGGTGATAAACAAAACCTTGAGAGAGGCGTGGAATCAATTAGCAAGAGATGACAAACGTGTCAATGTCACTCTGAGATGATGCATGCATGACACTCAACTCATGAATCTTGTGACCATGTCAAAGCCTTAAACCAGCCACCCCACAGTAAATACCAGTACCAGTTCATTAAACAATACAATATGAATAAGAGTGGATTTAAATTTAATTATGCACTTTTAGTGCAGTCAGATTAAATAGATTATTCTGTGTCAATGTCGTCTTACTATGTACCATATGCAAAAGGAAGGGCAAAACCTGATTTCTGTTATGTACAATTTAAAAATTTCGCAAGATTGATTATTATGTATTGAATGTGGCTCCTTCACACTTATACAAAAACTTCATCACAACCACAACACATCAACACTGCACTGCAAGGATACATTTTGAAAGAATTTACCGTCCACATACTAATCGCACTTTCATGTTTAGCACAACTAATATTCATTAAATTTTGATTTCTGCAAGACCAATTGGTCTGCAACACGTAACTCAAACGTTGTGAGCTCGAAAGTTGTTCATGAATAAGTTTGAAAATGTTTAATGTACTAAACCTTAACTTAAATGAACCTTTGCCAGTGTTCATCTCATTCATGAGCCAATATTCCTTCGTCAAAACTTGTGTCAAACGACATTCACTCAGCTTACTGCGTACTTAATCTAATTAAGAATTTTTATGAGAAGAGACGACTCAATGTTTTAGGAATTAGCTGAGCATAAATTAAAGTTAATTTAATTTAATACGAAGAAGATGCAACATTGCGTAATGAGAAGAGAGGGCGAATAGTTGAAATTTCTAAATCTAAACATGTTGCGTGTGTTATGTGGCACATCTCGGCTTTCATTTGATTAGTGAAAGGCAACGCTTACAATTAGAGAAATAAAGTCATGTCTTGTGTCTATCTATGTATTATAACAACAATGAAAAATAAATATTAAAATGTTTTTAGTATTTTGTTTGCAATTCATTTGGCTTCCTCAGTCATCAAAACTGTGGGCGCACCAAAACTAGAATAGGCGGAATTGGTGTAACGCTGAATTTTAGCTTGGACGAAAAAATCATAATTTCTTTTCCGTACCAAACTTTCTGTCTTTATCACAACTTTGTATATGCCGAAAGAACGGTTCGGCATGACAAGATACGGGCATTCTAGCCTAAATCACAAAATAATATTGCACTCTCATTTTTAAGTTATAAGTTCGGCAGACAAATACGTAATGACATATTCTCAACAATAATTTTGCATCACTGCATATGGTTTAAGGCAGAAATCAAACATCAGTCTGCCAGAATCTTTCATTCCTTGCACAAGATCTATTCTTGGAGGATTTTATTTTACTCCCGGCCATGTTGTCAATTGTACAAGATTTGATTCGTAGGTTCTCCAGGAAAGACAAAGAAGCGGGAGACGTAGTCGAGATGCACCCTGTAATGATTCTCTTGAATGAAACAATAATCTTCATCCTCTATTTTTATTACTCGACATTAACTCTTGTCTTGATGAGATCCGCGACCAGACTTAGACTCTTGAGTCTTGAATTGAAGACTGCAAGGAATGGAAGAGTTGAATGGATCTAATGAATACTGCATTGTTCAGAGGCACAAGAGTGTGAAGATACCTGAGCTCTAATTATAATGAACACGGGAGGACATTGTTCGTCATTCACACTCAGCCTCTCCTTCAGCTCAACGCCTAAATCCCTGACCTTAAACCAACATCCTCCAATTTTTAGGAAGGCTAAAAATAATATCCACATTTTCCAAATTAATTCCATTAAAGTTTGACAAGTAGGAAATATTCAAAAAATCATCATTAAACTGTGTCTGTATTAAAGAATCCTTCTTTACCAAAACTTGATGGTTTGCCTTGTATTTGCCGGCCATGAATTCATTTTATTTTTTTGTTTTGCAAAACAAAATAAGTGATTCCCTATTAAATAGACTGACTTGGCTATCGCGTACTTCCCGTAGTGACTTTGGATATTTGAATTGAATTCAGTGTAGGTTTGGTTCAGTGAATTACGCTGAAATCACAATTTTTGCACTGCAATTTTATTTGATTCTTGCATCTTGCATTCAACATGGAAAACAACAATTTGACAAAATAAAGGAGGAAGGACCCGAGGAAAACTACGGTGTCTAATTTGAAGAAGGAAGAGTAATGAGGGTGACACGATAGTAGTCGCCAGTCACTCGTCACTCAGCTACGATGAGGACTATGACAGATTCTAAAGAAGAATTTTTACTTTAGTGGAGGCGGAAAGTGAGCTTCACCTTCCAACTACACACTTGTTGCAAAAATGATGACAGGTCCAAAGAGTCTAGAGTGTCCAGTCACATTCATTTATGGGCAAGAAGCAAGCAATCTTCAAATCAAATCCAACGCAGAAATCTGAGTCTGAGTATTGCAGCAGCGATTAAAGTATTTCTTACACTTTTTCATCTTCGTCTTCCTCAAAGATTTTTTGAAGGAAGCCTCAAGCTTCGCACTCACTCGTTGTTGCCCTTTTCCGTTCGTGGTTTGGTGTTCACCAGAGAAATAAATGATATCTTAAATTTCTTGGTTCCACACAAAAGGTGACACTCCAAACCCAACCATTGTTGTTGAAGAGTATTGCATTGTTGATCATATTTGGGTTTGGTTTCCAAACCCGACATAATAATACATCCTTCTCTCACATCTTAATTGTTGGACTCATTAGACGTTTGTCAGCAGGAACCGAGCAGGAATCTGATACAGTGGTTTGACGTTTCCTTTTACAACTTGTAGTTTCCTTGTAGTCTTTTTTCTGAGACTTGTCTTCCTATCACTAGCAACACACTTCTTCATTACAAATTAGACTCATTTCATTATTGTTCAATTCTGTGTCCATCCGATGGATGCTTGATTCTGGGCTGTGTGGGACGGGACGCTCCGCTGTGCCGGCGCTGCTAGAGTGTGGGATTTGTCTTCAAGTCGTTATACCCTGTCCATCAAATCTCGTTATTTTGTCACCTATAAATTATGGTGAAACTATTCGTGGAACTGGCTTAGCGATTTATTTAGGCAGTAAAATCAAAGTGATGTATGTAAATCATTTGCGAAGCAAATGGAAAATCTGCATTGAAATTTGCAATGAAATTGCAATGAATATTTGCCAGATGAAATTATCTGTCTAAAGCAGCACTCACTTTTGTTGGAAGGACTTTTCTCCAAGCAATTTTAAGGACCACCATTAAATTTAGGGTGTGAAGCAATGCTAGGTTATCGTGGTTGATTTTTGAAATAGAATCTGATGCTGTCAGTGTACTTCTCGAAAGAAGCTTTGGATTTAGACTTGGGGTTTGTTTTGTTGACGACGAATGTGGTGGACGGATTCCCTATGTTGTGTTCGTATAACCATAAGGTCAGTAAACTCTGCAAAGAATAGCTTCAGTAAAGGATGGAGAAGATCTCAAACAAGATAAGGAGAAGACGGATTCACAAATCACAATTAAAAAATTAAACATTGAACTGAGGGCAAGATTCGTTTGAGAACTGGAAAATCAAATGTTGCATCCCAGGAATTGTGTGAAGATTGTGAATAAGTGCTCCATTGCCACTTTGCATTTTTTATCAAAATACCCATTTAAAGTGTTTGCAAGATTTCCGCGTGTTTGCGCTGTTAATGGCAGATCTTGAACTTGCTAACAAATTGAATTTGCTTCTCCATTATATTGTGCAAATACAATCAGCTCCTTTCTCACTACAAGTTCTCAGGTCAAGAACCCAATTCAAATAATTTTGCATTGTTGTTTATGAATTTGATCAATATTACAGGTCAGAAAGGTGATTTCAAAAAAAATTGCAATTTTGTAACAGTGCAAACCACTTGCATCACTTGCTGCTGTTGCTCTGGTCTTAAATCTACAAATACTTACAAGGTATGAGTTCTTTTTTGCACAGAAATTGTGAGCAATATTTCAAAGATTCAACTTTTACAATTCAAGTAAATCGACATTTCATCTTTCCAAATGTGCTGCAAAAAAGCTTTCAATCCAGTTAATGGTATTAATGGATGCACAATTCGCCAATGTACATTTTAGCCTAGCCCTTAGTAAATAATGATGAGATGTAAAAGATTGTAGTTAGGTCTTTGCTGCAATTCCAATTTTCAGCTTAGTAGCAATTTCTCAAATTGAAAGAGCGGAATTGTCGATGATGGACGGATGGATGCATTTTCCCCTTCCATGAAATATTCACAAACCTTTGTTTCTGATGAGATTCGGATTCCCGTTCCCTCCCCATCAGAAGCAAATATATAGAAAAAACGTATTAGGTTGCATTTTCTTGCACACTTTACCAGTTTATTTGCAGATACGGAATCAACCAGCTGACACTATTTTATCCACAAATGCAGCTGTTAGGCTAAGTCAAACAACGGCTACCACCTGTAACGATTTGATGCAAAAGTTCTGTTGAAATTACTTAGAATGAAACTTCCGAACCAAACATCTGAGGTCCCGGCTCTGCCCCTGTCCAGAAACCTTTTGAAAAAAATTAAAATGTAATATTTGTTAAACCTTGGCCGTGGATTACTTCATGGCCAATCGCGAAACATTTAAGGGGGCGCTATTTTAGGGCAATGGCAGGGAATAAAAATTTAACAGGTTGAGTAGAAAGGCTTGTATTGTAATGGCATCAAATTAGCGAGAGGCTGATTCAAAATGAACATGAAATATTAGCTAATTTTTAGTACTATCGCACCGTCATTTCAAAGGCACTAAAGACTCCATGTACCGTACTGCATGTTTTGCAGATCATGAGGTGGCCGTTGGCAGAATACAATCTGTTGAAGCTGCTTTGTACTGTGCTGCAAAAAACCGAAGGATGTATGTGATGGCTCAAGCAAGTCTGGAAATCGAATACTCGGAACACTCAGAAGTACAGGCTGAAAGAGCTTTTGAATGTGCAAAAATCCATGTAGCCATTAGTTGGGACACTGAAGACGTGAGACTGATTTCAATTGAAAGTGGGAAATACACAAAACAGAAGTCGTTGAATCCTCCTTGAGCTATAAATGAAGTGTAATGACATTTAATTCTTGTTCCCCTTATTTGGAAACTCCACTTCCTTTTGAAATGACAGGGATTATTTCCCATCTCCATTGACCAGAAAATACACAAGATTCCTTTCATTCCTTGGCTACTGACCCCTGAACACAAAACTGGCTTAAGATGTTAGCTCTAAGCTTCAAAGGGATCTCCACCTTGATCTTCTATAATGTCTCACTTCCGACTCACGTTTTTCTTGGTCGGGCAGAACCTAATGTTAAGAACTTTCTACCTGGAACATAATGCAATGCTGAATACCTCCGCAGTCCGCACACCTGTCTAATCACACAAAAAAAATTTTAGCAATGGATTCTGATTCTCAACTATGGAAGAATTACGAAGGAACTTTCATTTCAAATAAAAAACAAAACGCAGAAAATGACAAATTCTGCTGCCTTATTTAGATTAAGTTGCACAATCATGAGTGATTGCGATAACAAAGGTTGTGGAAACTTTGCAAACGCTCCAATGGAAGCCATTCGGACGGAGTTGGAGTAAGAGTCGGGCAGTTACCTGAGGTTGAATGAAATATTAATGTGGGAAAATGAACGTTTAGATTTTGATCTCTGGCATTCCATGATCGAAACAAACTGTCCTCATTAACGAGTGCAAATGCGAAATGCAAAGACATTACAAAGAAATGCGAAAGATCTAAATCTGCTTTATTTACATGTTCAGTGGAGGAATCGGATGGAATATTCTGGTTATTCATGCTTCATATTGTTATAGGCGGATTTTGCTTATTTGCACACAATGTACACATTTGCAATCAGCTGGGAATTTTTATTGTCGAACAATCATTAATTGGAAACTGTTTCGCGAATTTCGAATTTCGCCTGTGGAGAAAGTTAATTACAAAAACAAGTGCAACTGAAATATTTGTCAACCATTGTAAATATTGTAATTACTATTGAATATGATAAATCTAGATTGCCAGACTTCCATTCTTTTTCGGATGGTTATTTCAGACCTAGTTCATTCCGTCCCAAATCCAAACTAAAGTAGCAGCCAAAGTGATATGCTACTCAAAACTCTCGGCAAGAAAAGACGAGAAATTATATGGAATCATTGTTTGGCACATAATTTTTCACTTAAGTAAAATTACTAATAAATTTTCATTGAAAATATTAAAATAATTCATAGCAGATAACCCTGAAAAATTCATAGGACAAATTTAACTATTGAAGTCAGATTGCTTTTGTTCAGCATTATCAAATATTTCATAAATTCCACCTTTAATTTCATTTCTTAAAAACATACTCGAATTATATTCAGAATTCCAAAAAATAATAGGAAATTATGCTCAAATATTGTGATTTTTATTAACTGTACATTATTGCTTGATGTTACTTGTTTTGGTTGCTAAAATATTTGCTTGATTGGAAGGAACATTTTCGCCACCTGCGAATGGCACTTGGAGTGAGTTAAATGATTAAAGTGCTTTAAAGTGTAGAATGAACGAAGACAGGTGACGCGGAGTGGGGTTGCAGCGTTATCAGCCTTCTTTTTTGAGTTTGCCAAGATGGGAGATGGCGTTCAAAAAATTTGCCTTTGTTCACTTGATCCGCCTAGCATTCTTATTTCACTATTTGCAAAATATTAATGTTAAAACTTATTGATATAAGCTTGATGTGATTATGAGCATATTAACCAGTTCATCCAAGAATTTTGCAGTCACTCAAGGATTTACATTTAACTAAAATCTATGAATATTCTAAATCTCCTGAGTTGACGTAAAAGCAAGATTGCAGCAACAAGACAGGAATAAACAACCGATTTCAAGATATGATAACAAAAAAAAAACTACGCATTACAATGACTAAATGAACTTTTAATGTGCTGGTTGTTGAACGATTTAAAACATTCGTCCGTGGAAAGTGCATGTTGGATGTGTAGGATTAAAATTTTGCATGGAAGAGTGACAGTCCATGAGTCTTTGCCAAAACTGTTTGAACATCGAATTGAATTGCATCAACGGGTGATGACAGCGAAGGAATCAACTCGTATCAAATTTATGGGCATTACTTTCATGTCAGGTTGCGTAAATATCAGCCTGGCTTTAATTAACTTGTATTTTTCAAGAGTGCATGTGTATGTTTGAGGGTGTGAGTCTTGAGATTATTGTAATCGAACGCAACAATCGCGGCATCAGGATTTGTTTATTTCTATTGGCACTTTAAATAAATGTGCAGAGAATTGGTTATTCGAACGCCAAAAGTCATACACGAAGTACATACTGGTGCGGCGAATTGATTTTTACATTTTACATGGTTCATTATCTGTTTGCGAAACAACGAAACGAACTTGAATACACACATGTTGTTAATATTTGCACAAAAAGTTGAGAAACCTAGATTTATTGTAGTTCTTATTGCATTTCTTTGGTTCGTTCGCGAATTTTACGTACTTATTAATAGACGATTGCATTGCATTGTCATTTAATAGTGATTTTGCTAGATTAATGTTGGCTGACTAACGAGTATCTCTGCAACTGGAGTATTTTAATCAAATCGGAATCTTTAGGCCCTAAAAGTATAGGCCATCATTACTATGTGAGAAAATGAAGAATTGGCCGGAGGAAGGCCGATCGAGCTGAATTTGAGGTATTTTTGGAGAATGTGCATGGTTCTGGCGAAATATATTCCCGAAACGAATCGAAGTACAAAATATAAAATCTGTTCTCACTCTGTCATCTTTTGATTTAGGACTTATTTGATCAGTTTGATCAAAACAGTGCATTATTTTCTATTTTATTAAAGACTATTCGTGAGTCTTGATGGTAGCCTCAAAAGTAAATGATCAAAAGAAGATTCATATTATGGATCGAGACAAGGTACAGATTAGGAACAGTATCACATTTTAAATGCAAGTAAAAATAAACGTTGCTGCTGGGGATGTGGGGATGCTGCATGACTGCATAGAATGACCATTCTAGGCATTCTGGTCAAGAATGATGATCCAGTGCACTAGTCCGTATTTGCTTATTTGCTTAGCTGTCTAGCAGCAGAATGACAATGACGTGATTTTTTTTATTATATTTGCGGTATAAAGAATTTGCCCATGGCAGTGATGCAGGGGATGATGATGAGCTTTATTTTTTTTTACTTCGTCATGTTCTTCTTTATCTCTTAAAGGGCAAGAGCGGACAAAAGGGATTTTGGAATTGGCAGTTGGTTCTGCAGCACTATCTGCACACTGCAAAAACTGTGCAAACTGTGAGTGAAGTGACGCTTTCAACATTGCACACTGCAGTTCACAGTGCTCGCAGCAGTGCTGCTCACAGACTCACAGCAGCAATGCAATGCAAAGATTTTGATTATCAACTTTTTGCATAATGTTTTATAGTATTTGAGAGTATTTGGGATGGATGAAATGAATGTTGTCGGTGTTTGAGGATGACAGGTGCGCTGGTTCCTTTATAGTTTCAACCCTTTGACGTGCCTTTGATTCAAAAAAAAAGGAGGAAGACTCTACTGATACAAATCTGCCGTCAAAACATTTTACCTTCAAAGACTCAAAAAGAACTCTCATTCATTATTATATGGAGCTTAAACGTGTTAGAGGAGAGTAATCATCATTCGCACCCAAAAATACTCACAACACAACAATAGACTTTTCAGTGCTTTTTATTCGAGACTCCAATCTTAACTCCAATCTTCATTCTTTCACCAGCGCAAAGTACTACTGGTGCTTGCATTAATTTTTTTATGTACTTTTTATTGTGCACAGATTTTTGAATGTCTCGACATGTTTGGACTTTTATGACATGAAATGCTTCAATGCTTCCGAAAATGTGCTTCCGTCCATCTCAAGACCGCACTACCGGTACAATCTTCGGCAGCCACTGCCGCTGCCACTGCACTAACGTCAGGTGCGTCTCTCCCGTTTTGTCCATTTCCATTCATTGGATTCAGTTAGATTTTATTTTATTGAAGACCTTGTGGGGAGTAGGAAGTCTCTAACCAAATGATGTTTACCTTTTGTTGCTGGCAAAATTAACCCGCCTGCCGTCGTATTTTTGATTTCTTTTGTCGACGACAGTATTAACATAATTTCAAACCATTCTTCTCTTCCCAACCGAACGCTAATGAATGAGTAGCCGTTATGTTTTACTGCAACGCCAATTTGAATTGCAAATAATTAAAAGACTTTGAAATACACACATCGATTGCATTGTTCCGCAGCTATGCAGTTCTGCTCCTATCGGGCGTTTCTTTCGACTGACTGTTTGGACGATGCAGGAATGAATATTTTATAGGTTTCGGTTCTCACCTTGTGTGGAAAGAATAAAACTATTTCGGATGATGTGTAAACAAATTCAACGTTTAAAACTTGCAATAAACTTTGCAAAAGTCAAGGGAAATTTTTAGTGCCAAATTTACTTCCGGTGGGTGTCAACCGTTTTTGTACGAATGCTTCTCTGTTATACTCTTGGCTGCTGCGTGAAGAATTCAAGGCGGAGGGCAGTGTGTTTGCGTTGAGTCTGGTGTCAGGTTTTACTAACTTTTGGGATTGGGATCATGCTATGAGCAAAAGCACCGATTCGATGTGGTCAATTAAATCATATATTAAGTACGCCTTCGCCACTCTCAAATACAGTAAGTACGAGTAGACATGTCGGTTCTAATTGTAAGCGTGACTTTAGTTTGAGCCTTAAGTCCAATCCAAGTTTAGAGGAATAAGTACAAGTTGCTGCTGAATTTCTTAACGCCCAACGCGATAAAAATAAAAATTGGTAGAATGAATCACACAGCAATTTTCAGGAACTCAATGCTAAAAAATCTGATAATGTGCTATAAAATGTTTACTTCCTGCTACAACTAGTTTAATAGTTTTTAGTTTCTTGTTCTTTCTACTAGATTTGCCATCCTAAAATTCAATTCAAATCTATTCCACTACTAAACGAATTGCAGTTACATAGACATTTTGATGATCAGAAGACTACATAAAGAACAAAGGCCACGCCGTGTATTCTACTGAGAAAGACCGAAAGCGAAAAAAAACAGAGTAGCATCACATTTGGACGACAACAATGAAACAAACAGGTGCATTATTCCCATTCCAAAAACTC
>JAQGCM010001513.1:0-14972 GCA_034699705.1 Hymenaphorura dentifera | reverse complement strand
TTATATACTTTACTTTCCGAGTCGTCATGAGGCTTACGAACCATCAGACGCCAAACTGACTAGCAATCTAGTACAGAAAACTTACACCGCTAGACCAGTAAGCCCGGCTATGCCCGGAGTAAGAATTAATCGAAATTATATTGTCAAAATCATTTTGGTTCGCAACTTTATTTTTTTGATAGGACAGGGTTCCCCATGTCCTCATTATTTGGGTCAAGAATAAAAAATTTGGGAGACCTGATTGTTATGAATTCAAAAGGCAAGTTTTTTTGTGGTCAGGGGGTGTGGTACTACATGAAAAAAAAAATTATGACAGCTCTGGAAAAAAATTAGCACAATTTTTTTCCAGACAATTTTTTTCCAGAGCTGTCAACTGAATTAGTTTTTTTGACGCTAATCCTTTTGACTAAATTAAAAGAGTGGCGTCCGTACAACGTGTTCAAAAATAACCAATTAATATATTATTAATATTAGCCAATTATTAGCTCAATAAAATTAACTACTTATGTGTCATATTGCAAATTTTGATACAAAGGATTTAATAATTAAATTATAATTAATTAATCTTAGTTTGCTTGTAAAAATTAGCTCATCAAAAATGCGAAAATTACACATTTGTACAAGAAAGAAGCAAGAAAGTCGAAATCATTCTAATCCTACTAAGAATGAACAATAACTTAAGCGGCCTGCAAATTCGAGTGGAAACGTTACCAGTTTTGCGAATCGGCCGTACAACCCACATTTGACATTCTGAATCTGCTTGTTCAACTAAATGTACAGAGTAGCATCGAATTTGGGATAGGAAGTTCAATTCTGCAAATTGGCTCGCATTCATACAAATATTAAATCTGCCGCTAGTTGGGTCAACTTGACTTTTTGATCTCGCTGTACTGAGTTGGTGAATGAGAGCAGGATATACTTGCACATTTTCACGTATGCCGTTCAGCACATTGAATATTTCCAAAGTTAGCCACGAGCGAATTGAGTCCGACCTTGAAAGGACAGCCATTCTAGGTCGATTAGCTTGCTTATTATAGCTTTATTAAGCCTTTATCAAAAAAACTGGAATACTTCTTTGTTCTAACTCACCTAATATTTAACGAGATAAACAACAAACCAAGGAATTCCATGCAAAACCTTTAACGAGAAAAGTGCTCGAGATGGTTGAATAGGACTCAGCAGAAAAATCCAGAGCCGTTAGAGAAAAATAAGTAAAAAATAATAGCATCTTCATTTGTTTTGAATGGTGAAAAAAAAAATTTGGGCCAAACAATTTTCATAGAAAAATTTCCAATAAAAGTTGAAAATTCGTGAGTTAAGTTGCCTTCACTTTTTCATGAAATGTGTTTCGCGAAAGTACGGCTTAGCGTGGCATGGAAAACCAAGCTTATAGCAGGCTCGAACGAAAAAGCTTTGGTTGAGGTTCCATTGTAAGAGACATTTCCGACGAAGTAACTGAATTAATTTTTTTATGCTAGTTCATTTGACTAAATTAAAAGAGTGGCGTCCGTACAATTTGTTCAAAAATATCCAAATATTAGTGAATTAAAGTTAACTCATTTATTGTCATTTTGAGAATTTTCATAGAGAATTTAATAAATAAATTATTAATTAGCTGTCTGTGCTTGACTGGAAAAATTGGCTAACCAAAAATACGAAAATAGAACATTTTGCACGAATTTGGAAACAATTCTTACAAAATGAACCAAGTACATTTGACTTTTTCCCCACCTTTTTATGACTTTTTCAATATGCTTGTTCAACTAAATGAACAGGAATTTGTGATAAGAAGTTCAGGTAGCAAATTGGATAACATTCGTTCGTACTCATTTTAAATGTGCCGCTAGGTGGGTCAGCTTTTGTTCTTCCGCTGTGAATTGATGGATGAGAGTAAGTAGGGTACGTCTTCACATCTTCCATTGCCATTCAGCGCGTACATTGAACATTTCTGAATTTAACCTCTTTCCGAAGCAGGTCATTTCCGAGAAAACATTACTGAGAACACATTTCCGAGAAGACATTTCAGAATTCCCAATCTGCAATAAGAATCACAAGAAAGAGCAATGATTGTAACTCTAAAAAATCCACAGAATGGCGAAATTCCTATGCTCCTAACTACATAAAGGAAGAATCGAGTTTCCTGACTCCCCCCTTAGGATTTCTCAAAAAATTTTAAAATAAAAAAGTAATATTTTTAATTTACTCAATTTTTGAAAATTTTTAGTTTATTGCGTTAAGGAGTACATCAAAAAATTATCTTCACCAAAAATTTTGAGTAAATTAAAAAAAAAATGTACTGATTTTGAGATTTTTTGAAAAATTGTGTAAAATTTCAAAAATATAAAGTTGCGAGCCAAATTGATTTTGACAATCTAATTTCGATTAATATTTACTCAGGGCATGTAAGGGAGTGTAAAAAAAATATCACGATATTAGGTGCTTAAAACACCTCGGAAGTCTCACATTTAGTTACATGTCACTTACAGGCACAGTTAGTATTTTGTCATCTCGGAAATTTGTTTTTCGAAATCATTTTCAATGTCTTCTCGGAAATGTATTCTCTTAAAAGTTTTCCCGGAAATAACACGGAAGCCTTTTATTCTTTGAGCTTTCGTGCAACTTTCTTTAGTGTCATTTTGGATCAATTATTTTGGTCATATCCAGATAATGTTCACCAGAAATCCGAAAGCGAATCGTGCCCATCTTTTGATTCGCCTTGGAATCGCTCTGCTCTAGAATAATGTACTTAGGCCACTTTACCTTAGTTTGGGGAGACAAATTTGTACAATTGTTCCTATTCTTCTCCTCCAATTTGCTTATCATTCGATCAAAATGGTCGTTCGGTAGGCAAGTTCCAGTATTTAAGCCTCAAGTCTCGTAATCATTCTGGAACATACTTGTGTAGTCTGAGTCTGGCTAGCCTAAATTTGTGCTTAGTTCACTTGTGCTTTGCTTAGTGCATCAGATCGAACTGAATTTGACGAATTCTTTTGTAGAATTAATATGCTATACCGCATTAATATGATGAGAAATCAGAGTTTGTTTTTGCTGATTGGAAATCCGTTCCCTTTCAATGTGGTTGGTAGTAGTTGGAAAAAATTACTCAATTAATTTCGCCTATCTAGTAAGAGTTACATCTTACGTCCTTATATACCTTATGAGAGGCTTAAATTTTTTTTCGCAATTGCAATAATTGAAATGGAAATATTGCCAAGGGTCAGATCAGAAGCTAAACAGCCATGCCTCTTCATTTTGTCTGGAAGAAACTGATAATTATGTTGGTTCAATTTCATAGTAAATAGTAAATTTTGTTTTTTCCAGTGTATGACGTCGTTCCATGAATTTTGGCTTCCCAACCAATACAGAATCAAGTGAAGCTGCGCCTTGGGGGGAATTCAGTTTGAATATAAAATTGCAAACAAATTCAAAAGATGAAAACGAGAGCCTTATCTGCTGGATTGGCTCGGAGCTAGGACAGGACTACCAATTTGCATTTCAACGGAGACACTTCCACTGTGATTTCTGCATCCGTCAGTCAATTCATTTTGGTCTTCCCAAGATTTCACGTTTCATTGGGGAAACTCAACAGTTTTTGTACCGCAGTCAGACTTCACTTGCCTCAACCCAAATATAAGATTTTTTGCAAGAATCTAAAAGTAGAGTTGTGCTGCAGTGCGAACCTCCACTTATACTGTACGTCGGACGAGATGCGCTCACGTTTCACGTCATTTATTTTTATTCTGAATTTATCACAACTTTCTTAAAAGCATTCTATTTTGGATCCGACCATCAGAATACGATTCATATTCATCAGGGAAGTAAATTTGAGCTCACTTGCGTAAAGAATCGTAGCCAAATAGCAAACTCAAAATCACCATATAAATCAACCCACGATTTTTGAAGTTTTCAAGTCTTCATTTTTAGGTCCAACAATCAAAAATTCGGGGGACTCTGCAATTTCTTGAAGTTAGGAGGTGCGGTGCTGCTCTGCACAGAATTAACTTTGGTAGAGGTTCCCTTGTTAGAGATGGAGACCAATCCGAGAGCTGAATTAGTTTTCTTATGCTAATTCTATTGACTAAATTAAAAGAGCGGCGTGCGTCCCTACAGTTTGTTAAACAAATATCCAAATATTAGTCAATTAAAGCTAACTCATTTACTGTCATTTTGAGAACTTTGACACAGAGAATTTAATGAATAGATTATGTCTGTGCTTGTCTGGAAAAATTAGCTAATGAAACATACGAGTATAAATGTAAACCACGACATCTAATTTAAGGCGAAAAGTTCATTTTCCCAAATTGGATCGCATTCAAACAAATGCGCCGCTAGGTGGGCCAAATTGTGTTCGCTTTAATGCATTGATGGATGAGATGAGAGTATGCAGGGTATTTCTTCACCAGGCCGTTCAGCACATTGAAGATTTCTAAACTTTGCCAAGAGTGAATTGAAACAATTCTTAAGAACCATTTTAGGTCAACCTGGTGGACTTTTTTTTAAAAAAAAATGTAACTTGTGGGGATCCTGGCCAACAGAAGTTCGATTTTGTTCTATTATCAAAGAGAACTTGTCTCAGGCTCAGATGAAGAATTTAATTTATACGAAAAATACATATATATTTGTTCTTGTATTCAGTTAATAATATAAGATGAAAAATGACACACTTTGGAATTCCTACGAAGACATTTAACTGAATTCCTACATCGTCACTAAAATTTAATTCAAGGAGGCGATTCAAGAAATCATCACTGCAGTTTTTGGAAGAATTTTTTTTATTAGAGATGCTCTGATTTAATTTTGCTTTCTTCCAACTATCGACCAACTTTCTTTACTGTCATTTTGTATTATTAGCTCATGTTTTGAGTCATTCGATAGCATTTTGTTTTTGAAAAACTAAATTTTTGTCTAAGTTTGTTCTATACACATTTGTGGCTCAAGGCTGTTATCCAAAAATTCTTTGCAAACGTACCTCTTAAAGCTTTTCAAGGTTGCATTAAGGTTTCTTGTCAGAATAATGTCTAACTGTTTTGGTCAGTGATCTAGATAATGTGCCCCACAATCCCATACATCTTCCGGCGAATTCTGACCATCTTTGGGACTTGCCTTAGACCCTGATCTAGAATAATTTACTAAGGCCTACCCTTGTTTGGGGTGACAAATTTGCATTGTCCGAATTTGCAGTATTCTTCATATTCTTCACCTTCGGTATGCCTGTCAATCGTTGGAAATCGGTCACTCGATTGGCAAGTCAAAATCATTACAAAATCCCTAAGCCTCTTAACCAGTTACCAGTGCCAGGGTAATTGGTAATCAAACTTGCTTCGCTTGTTGCGAACTTTTCAATTTTTTGTATTTGCTAAAATTGTTTTTTTCTTCTGCAGAATTTGCAGAAAAAACAAACATTTAGCAATTTAGCAGATCATATCAGCAATATGGCACGGCTGAAGTAATTTTAATTGCTGAGTGTCACGTCGCTCGCTGAATTTTGAATTATCATCAAGTTGCACAATATTCCCAAAGATACATGGTAATTCTTAGTTGACTCAAAGATTTCACTTTGGGAACCTTCTGAACAATATTGCAAAGCAAAATAAAAACTGTAAAACGAGCGAGAACCAGCGTACTTGTCCACGGGTTTTTGGTTTAAAAGTGAAAATAGGTAAGCAAAATTCCGAGGAAATTTTAGAAAATTAGGAAAATCCCATCTTAATCCCTCCTCAAATTACTATCGTTCAACTCATTTTATTCTGCTTAAGAATGAGCACTTTTTTGCGGAAACTCAACAGCGTATGTATGACAGTTAACCAGACTACGCCAATCTCTACCCAAATGTGCAATTTTTTGCAACAATCCAAAATTAGCACTCTGCTGCACTGCGACTGCGAGCCTCCACCTTTACTGTACAACATTGGACCAGATGCACTCTCAGATGCATTGCACTCCTTAGCCTTGGCCTAGGGCAATGATTCGCTCAACTTTCTATACTTATTAGTGGCAGTGGTTTTTTTGCAAGCTCCGGCTCAGCTCGCTCTCTCGTCACTGTGCAAATTTGCAATATAGTCGGCCATCTAAATCGCCGCATTCCCAACTTTCTCACGGCTGCAGTTTATTTATTTGCAATTTCTTTGCCATAGTGGCTGGCACTGGCTGGCGAGCAGTGCAGCGCAGGGTGCACAGCCGTGCGGCACAAAGTTCAGAAAAAATTGCAAATTAGCGCAGAATAATATTAAAATCCACTGAAATGGATCAGGAGGAATCAACAATTTCGGCAAATCAGAGCAAGCAGAGTTGCGATGACACGACTAAAAATCGAGGGACGACGGTTGATCTCATTGAAAATTCTAGTGTTGATTTTTGTGATAAATCAGTGCGTCTTGGGTTTCTCAGGTAAAAATATTTGTATGTGATTTTTAGAAATTTTTAACATATTTCTAATTCAACTGGCGTTAATGTATAATTGCGTGTGCAGATTTTTTTTAGTGCAAATGTGGGACTTGTACCCATTTTGATGCCCGAGTGACCGAATTCAGTCACAAAATACCTGCATCAAAATACCCGGTGCCAAAAGATTTGATGCCCGGGTGACTGAATCCCGTTCGGAGGGTCGGGACTGGAATGCAAAGTCATTGCAGACCATAATAAAAAAATTGTCACTGTGTATTTTGATTGAGAGTTTCACCAATCCAAGTGCAGGTCCTCGTAAAAAGTGAATATTCGTGGATTAAATTAAATGCTACTTTTCTCAATTTAAAACTAATGCTCAGTAAGGCATCGCGAATTTTGTTTTGTTTAAAAAAAATCGACTTTTAAGAAACGCAATGAATATTGCAAAATTTTAATAATAAAATACGTAAAATATTGATGTAAATTGTGTGATAAAATTGCTTCTCATCACAATTTTTCGGTATAGCTGAGGATCAGTCCAGGCCTAGAACAAGCTTTTCCACAAAAAAATTAAAATAAACATTTTATCTTAGCTCACAGAAAATTCACTTTACACGAGGACCCTTCTGTTGAATTCTTGAGGTGCAATTTTAAAATTCTTAGACATATAAATCGGGATTTTAAGATCTAAATGAGAATTTTCCTGTTTTCTCACTGTTGCGGTCCTAAGCAATGCAAAAAATGCCTACGTTATTGAAACAATTCAATATACTTGTGATTTACGATTTTAACTTTTTGCAGATAGGTGTTTACAATTTTGTCAGCCCAACTATTGACGATGACTGGAATTGTGAACTTGTTTTTGTTCGAAAAAAATATGAATGGATTTTGTTTCCAAAAGCGAATGGTTCGGTTGGTGCGTCGCAGTCTTCCTGAGCATTCTGCTCGTCATTTTGGTGATATTTTACCAAGATCGTGACTGGAGCAAAAATCCATCGATTCCAACTAGTCTAACAGTGATGGGAATCTTGGCGATTTTTATCGGAATTCCACTCGGCTGTGCGTCTGCTTGGGCGGAGTAAGCGACTAGACTTTACAATTTTTGCAATACGAACAATGTGCAATCCAGAATATTTTACAAGTAATGCTACGCTTCGCTAATTCTAGTATTATACATACACATGCGCACAAAATAATCGGTCGCTTCGCTTTTGAAATACCCTGTATATTTTGTATTGAGGGTATTCAAAATTAAATGAGTAAAGACAGGTTAATAAGTAAAGAGGTAAAGCCTTTACTGTTTAACCCGTTTACCGAACTCTATTTTGAACGCACTCTCCGTGCTTCGGTAAAGGAGTATTCCTATCCCACTTAACCCGTTAACTTGAAAAAACCCACCTCCCGCGCAAGTAATCAAGTTAAAGGTCATTGAGGAGAACGGACCAATCAGAGAGCTCGAAAATTACGTCACTTAACTCGGCGCGAGTTATTAAGTAAAGGACGGGTTAAAATTAACCGCTTTACGCATTTTAACCTGTTTACTTATTAACCTACGCTAATTTGGAATACCCCCATAGTGTTTCATTTGAATGTTCTCATTTTTAATGACATTTTATATTTTTGTTTCTAAGCCAAGAATTTTTGCTGTCCCAGAAATTCCAGTTTTGTGGTAGAAGCAGCAATCGAACGGGTGAAAAAAAATTTGGCCAAATATTGTCGAATTGCGCAGATTCGATAAAATTCGTTATTCCGTCCGAATATTAGATATTCGACCGAACAGCTTTTCGAAAATATTCCAAAATTTGTTACTTTTTGGGATTCGAGCGAACATTAGATTGATTTCTCAAGGCTTTGCTAAAAAAAATCCTTCAGATTTTAGTGTGAGTTTTTCACCACATTCTGACAGAGAGATCTCGAAAAAGTTAGAGTATTCTACTTACAGTTAATCAAGTACTCTGGAAAAAATAAGGAAATAAATGCTTGAATTGTTTGTTTTTTGATTCGCTAGATCCAACATCATTCTTTACGTCCTCGTCCTCACATTGGTCCTCTGCCTTGCCAACTTCATGCTAGCTCTCCAACCAAAATGGAACATTGACATTGTTAACGGAATTTTGTTCTCTGTGATTGCCCTGTCTTTGGCTGGCTTGGCCTTGTATTACATCACTTTGCCAATCGAAGTCATTCAAGGCCCTGCGATCGCCGCGGTTATTTGTAGCTTGATTTTGATAATTTATATCACAGCATTGCTTCATGCGATGATGGCAAAGTCGTCCGGTCAAGGGTGGTTAGACATGACACCGGCAGACTATGTCAGAGCAGTCATCTCCATTTACTTTGGGATCGTTGGGATTGCTTTTATAAGTTTAGTCACTCTTGCAAAATTTCATCGCTGGGCGAGACGCGGAGGTTGTCTGGCTGCAAAAGGATATGAGCGAAATGTTGAAGTTGAAATTTGAATTTGTAAAAAATGTCAAGCATCAAATTTAGGCAACGATGATTACATATGTTCAAGGCAGAATTTTTTTTTGTCTATGCAAACAAGATGAGTTTTTCCAATTTCCGATTTTGTATCTAATTTTATTTCCCCTTGCTCTGAGCGCAGCGTAATGAGTCGTTCCTGAAATATTCCGTGTTGATGAAAAGCATACATAAATGTGCGTGTTGCACAGCTCATAACTCACTTAACTCACAATTCCAAAAACTTCTCTACAAAATTAGCCAATTAACCATACTAGATATATTCTAAGGTTGAAAAGTGACTGGTGGCACTTTGATACCGTAGTATTAATTTAATTTAACGAGTTTGGCCAAGAAATCAAATTCAGTTCATTTTCAGAATTTTCGTTTTAATTTTAGTCTTTTTTTTAATAAAGAGATTTGCGCTTTGGTGAATTTTTCATGTAACAAGGCCACCTCGACCTCAACCTATGTTAATTCCATGCAAACTTGTCAAAATTAGTTCTATGTAGTACCTGTGCGTACCATATTTCCTTGCCTCAAATAACCAAAAACATGTCTGATATGTTCATAAATTGTAAGTCACCCGGATTTTTCGTGTTGGACCTAGCAATTTAGATATGTGAAACTTTCTAAATGATGCGATAAATCGTACTCAGATTTCCAGTTTTTCAGTGTCGAGCACCACGTTTATTTAATGGTACGCAAAACATTTTCCGCAAACAAAATCGACGATTAATAGTAGACCGACCGATTCCGGATCGACCGATCGTCGATCTAATTTGGAATAAATGAGTAGTCGAAACCAAAATATGATCTAATTTATGTAATAAACATCTCCATCAATATTTGCAAAATGATACAGAATTTTTAGTTTTAGTTTTATAGTATTTATTTTGCGTTTATAAAAACGGTTTGGACGCCATTCTTCAAATTTGGAGAAGTGAATAGCGTCAAAAGAAAACAATTCAGTTTTAAATTTTCTGCGTGGTTCCAAAGGCAAGATACACAGTACCCTGAACATTTGCCAATATTTTTAGCATGAATTAATCGATGGATAACTACAATGGTCAGTTCATGTCACTCAAGGTCAGAGCAAGATTAACAGAAATTACAGGGGTGCTCGTCCTAGTTTAGTCAGTCTAGAATCACGAGCCCAGGGCGTAGTTTCTAGCGAAGAATTTTGGAGTTTGGAGGGTTGGTTGTCAAACGCATTGTGAGCACGCTCGAATGTTTCAGAATTTTTGTGACCAAGTCATGCATAAAAAAATCGGTCTTGAAGTTGAACATTTGGTAAGGCACGTTCCCAGTGGTGGCCTGCCGTACCGACTCTTGGTGGATGACTTCAAGGAGTAGGAAAATTTCGAAATCAGCAGTGTCCACCATAGTCAACACTCAACAGCAACAGCGACGACAGACCACAACTGAAAACATGTATGTCTTACCAGATGTTCTACTTCCAGCCCGAATTTCTTACATATCATTTTTTTTATAAAAATTCTGAAAAATTCGAGCTTGCTCACAATGCGATTGACAGACAACCTCCTTTCCAAATTTAGAAATTCTTCGGTAAAAACGAAGCCCTGGGCTCGTGTTTCTAGGCTGGCCAAAATAGGACGAGCGCTCCTCTTGATTACTCATGTGCGGCGGTTTACCACGTGGATATTCCAAGCAATTCGTTTTTCAGTGAAGCGACCGAGGCATAAATTGAAACATACTCCCCTATCCTACATAAATCCTTGTCGAATTTGTGGTGTACTTGTTCAAGAAATACGATTTCAGAGATTACGTGCAACATTTCAGTAGGATTCATGAGTCAGACTTTGTCAAAAGTATTCTCGCGTATACTCGATTGAGGACTTTAATTAGTTTATTGGTTAGTTCAAGTGCTAAATTGTTAAACAGTTTAGTATTATTTTCTTTTGCTCCTCCTTAATAGTACTTTCAGGTATTCCATTGTGACTTGCTCGGATTGGGCACGGAATGTTGTTGACAACTTTACTACACCAGAGTAAGCTCCTGTCGCCCAGAAACGCACTTTTAGAATTTTAGGGATAGAAAGAAAGCGTACAAAGTCAGGGTTGACATGAATGTATTACACTCCAAAAATTTGCAAAATATTTAATTGAAAACTAGGAAGCAAACCGACCTCCCGAATGTAATTAGCATCCAACGGTCTTACACTAGAAATTGGTTCATGTAAGAATGTTTATGAATTATTCGAACCCAAGTTTGTTGTATTCTACCAAAATTTAGTTTGCAAAATTTTTAAAACTTAAATTTACTTTCTTAGAAAATGTGTCACAATTTGGGTGCCGTCTGTTCAATCTATTTGTATAAACAGATTCTAAAATGATGCTTAGTTCATTCTTGCCGGTGCGTGGAATTTTTGGGCTCATTTCATTCACTTCATCATTTTTATTCTGGATTTCATGATACTTGAAGAGCAATTAGGGCAGGGAAGACTCACAAAAAGATCTAACGGCAGTGAGGGATGATCTCATATCCACTTTTAAGGCCAACGTTGTTCTAACCAACTAACGAGGGAGGTCTCCAAGACGCAACACACCGAATCGGTCGGAATATTTTTTTTATTTTAGTAAATAAATCAAAATGGAAAAGTGAAACGATTTTTTCTGACGGGCACCTAAAGTCGCCCGGCAAATTTTTGAATATGATGTCCCCTTATGGTCAAATGCTTTAGTGGCGGCGCTGAGACATCTTCGGTTCGTTCCTAACGCTTTGGGTCTTATGGGGTTATCCAATCCTAAAATTTACCTAAAGATTTAGGGTGCCCGTCGGAAAAAATCCAGTTTTACTTTTCAATTTTGATGCAATTATTTAAACAAAAAAATTATTCCAGACAAATCGGCGTGTCGCACCTCGGGTACTTCCCTTGTAAGCTATATCATCAATCGTGACTTCTATTCAGAGTCTTTCCGCATTTTAATATAATTTTACAAACATTTGGCTCAGTATTTCATAGACTTTAGGAACATTTTCTTCTTCTTCTGTACTAATTCCGAAACAAAAATTCCTTGCAAACCTTCAATTCACAATGAATATCCTTGACATAACTCAGATGCTGTTGTCTAAATTTAATCGAATGAGTTGATTCGAAAGATTGATTCTAGTTGAAGAAAACTAACGTCTCACATTTATTTATCACAAATTAAAAATCACAATCAGTTATTCAAAATTAAAATCTATCGCCTTGTGGTGTCTTGTGTTTAATTACGCATTTGAATGGTAGCATTTTATTGATTGCCGAAATGTTTTAATGAATTTGCTCTTTGTGCATCGTGGCTTTAATTTGAATAAACGTGTAGCTTTCGGTCAGGATTGTTAATGCTGATGAATTTTTGGGATCTTTTGAATTAGTTTCACGTCTTTTGTTTGGTTCTGAATTTAATGACACAAGGAAATGACTGCGAGTTGTGATCTCACGTCCTTTCTAGAGGCCAAGCGCGTTCAAACCAAATCAAGCCATATCATCAACTGTGATTTCTATCGAGTCTTTCGTATGTTAAATCGCATTCACTTTTCAGCAAATGTGTGCCATCCTAAGCCATATTTTGCAAAACACATTTCTAGAAAAAGTGCGATTCCAAGGTTTAAATTTAATTAAAATTAAAAAACAATTAGACTAGTTGCGTATATCGTTTGTAGGTTGGAATTTGTGAATTCTAGATTTCGTTATCCATTTTATTAAAAGTAATTATGCATTTATTGAGAATGAGATGGTCCGGAAAATATTCCATGTCCAAACATGTTGAGCGAAAAAAAGTAAGTAAATAAGTGATCTCTGCGATTTTCTACACTACTAACTAGATGTATTGACACCACAGATTTAACTTAATTTGACGAGGAGAATGAAAAAATAAAATTTAGCTATTATATACGACTCTGAAAAAGAAGTTTATTTACTTTTTTATTTGACATTTGCACCTGATTGATTTTTTCTCTAATATCTCTAATACAATTTAAAAGAAATCAGAAGATTTTCGTTCTCGCCTTACCAACAATGAATATTGAAGGTGGAATTAAAATAAAAATTTCAGAAAGTTTTAGCAATAAAGCACGGAAATCGGGTATTATTTGGCATTCGTTTGACTGTATTGTTGCGCGTTGAAGTGATTTTTGTATTGCTGTATTTTTTCCAAAATGCAGAGTGTGAAACATATGAGGCTAAGAATTCTACGACTGCCCAGCGGGCATTTTTCGTTTTAGTACAATGAAGTACAATTTTTCAAAAGACAAATCGACAGCTTTGGAATTTTTTTTTCAAGTTTTCACCTTTACAAAACACAATACAACTTTTTGATAACTGCCTAAGCGTAAACGCGCTTGCTGGACATCCAGTTAATTTATTTACCGTCACTTAACAACTTAAGAAGCTTTTCACCATTCGCCAAATGGTGAAAAGTTGTAGTTTGCAATAGCAGGGAAATATTTCACTAAAATTGTTGTAGAATTACAAAATCAGAAAAGATTGAATTCCGACTTTTAGAAAAATAAATACACAATTTGACACCGTTGAATTAAATAAATTTTAGCAAGATGTGTCAAATAATCATAGCCAGTGATATAGTCCTTCTCTGTGCAATTCTTTGACGATATTTGGCAAATAATTTCTCACATTTCCATCTGTTCTACAGTTGGAGATGTGTGAGAAGAACTATAGAAAATGTCATGCATTATGTTTCTTCCTATTTACATTTTGTAGATTTCCATCAGTTGTGCAGTATCTGGTGGCCTTCACATAAATTTTGTGTAAATTTTTTGGTGTCTCCCAAGCAACTGTGACAAGTGAGTGCAGGAACCAAATTGATTTCTGCTGGTTTGCCGAGACCCACCTCCCACGTTCAACGCGCATCAGCGTAAAATTGTCTTGACGTTTAGAACGTCAAGACAATAGTCAAGTGCATTGAATATTTTCCTTCAGATGCAAATGTTTGATAATTTTGACGTCATTCTTTAAATTTGTTCGAACAATCTTATTCCAAAAGATAATTTTTTAGTTAAGCGGACAAAAGAGCACTATACCCAACACACGTTCCATTGAATTCAAGTAGCGCAACTGCCTCTTATCTCAAGTGTTACAACAGTTTGTTGTCAATTTTCAGGATTTTACAAAAAAAAATTTGGTTGTTTTGGCAATTCAGACTTCCAGAATTCAAGTAGAGATCATTGTCAGCAAAATTTAAGTTCAGATTTTGTGTATAGTATAGTATGTAAACTGGTAGAGCCCGACGTCCTTCAAATACACTTCTCCGTTAGGCTTGTACAGCAGAACAGTTTAGTTTGTTGGCCGTGAATTTAGTTAATTTGATTTTCGACTGCTGTGAGCAAAATTAAAAAACCTCATTTCAAAATGCCAAATTCTTAAATAGAACCTGTCACATTTGCTCGCTAACAGATATTCCGAAGACAATTCTGTGTCTACAAAGGGTACTATAGATATATGCAGGTGATATTTGGCCAATACTACAAACACATTTGCTAGGTCAGCTTTTGTAGTAAAATTTTTTTCGTTATGTGAATAATTCCTGTGGTACTTTTTGATGGGTTTTGTGAGAATGGTGAAATTTTTCGAAATTTCGTACGAAAATAAGACTACAAAAGTTCCGCATTGTTTTCTCGGCGATAACATTTAAGACTGGAAAGTGCAAGAAGTGCACGTTCCAGTCAGAATTATCGAACGTGGCGTAGACAAAGCAAATGACAAACATGTCAGAAATAACAAAAGCGATACATTGTATCATTGTTGTAATTTTTTACGAAACGTGACTTTTAATCAACCCAGATTGATTCCCCGGGGAAGTAGAGAGAGTCATATACATGGTGAGTCAGAAAGAATAGAACACTTTGGAATATAGCTAGCGAACGACCGATTTTCTTGCGTTTTTTCTAAATCCATATAAAAAATTAGATTGGATTTACACAACGTCAACGTCCAAATATCTAATTTCAAAATTATTCGAAACAAACAAAAATCACTTTGTCTGCTGGTTTGCAGAACATTCTGTTTATTGCATGCACGAATAGTGCAAGCTATACAGTCGTTCTGTCTGTCTGTCGGCAGACTAGCGGTCGCAAAGTTTGACCAATTCACTTGGCAAGTAGCA
>JAQGCM010001512.1:0-14975 GCA_034699705.1 Hymenaphorura dentifera | reverse complement strand
ACACCACTGGTCTCCACCGCAACCGGGACAAAATGATATCGGCCAATCAAAAAGTCATAGTACCGGATCTTCCTGGATTATAAGATTGGATTCCAAACATGCTTCTATGTCAACCCGTTTGGTCAGGATAATAAAAGCTGTCCGGAGAAATCTGGAACTCATCATGGAAAAACTAAATTTTGAGCAACGGGCACTATTTTTTCCCAGAAAGTGAACTCGGCTACCGAAATTTACGAAAATTTGACCAGTGTACACTTAAAGCATGTTTTATCGATCAGTCATGATGCCAGAATGTCTTTAGGTCTGTTTTGTTCTGGAAAGGATTTCGGTCGGATATCAAAATGATCCGAGGACCCAATTTCTGTGTCTTACCAGGCTAATTGTGCTCATATAAAAAAGAAGTTAGCAGGGACAGACGGTTCAATGTTCAAAAAATTACAGATGTGTTGGGTCTTTAAAAAAATAGTGTGAACAAAACTCTATCAAAAAAACATGGCATCAAAAAAGTATGCACCCGATGGGCAGAAAGACTGCTTATGGCTGAACAAAGAAAGTGTGAAAGTATGTGTCAAGGGGTGCTATTTTTTGAATGGGAACAAAAATATTTTTGCCCGGATTGTGTTAGAGTATGCGACATGGGTTTACAACAACGATCCGGAAACCAAACCCAAATGCAGGCAATGGATACACAATGGATCTCCGCGAACAGTCAGCCCAAAAATGGTGAAATCGGCCGGAATGATTATAGCCACCATTTTCTGGTACTCAGGATGGTTGCTGATGACTGACTATTTACTGTATTGACCTCGTAAGACTAGTACGGCAGGGCTATGAGGTTGCCAAATATTGGACAATTTGAGATACGCAATCTGGAATAAGCAGGTGTTAAAGTTGGAGAAAGGAAAGGACTTTCACTTTTCCAATCTGCTTTCACCTTCACCTGTCGCGCTGCACTTGTGCCGAAGTCTGCTCAGCTGAGAAAAAAATTATCCGAATTTCCTCACCTACAAAATAATATCGACCTAGCGTCTGGTGAATTTTTCCAGTTTTACTTCTGAAGAAATATCTGAGACCAGCGAGATATTCACCTGACGAAGAAGTGAATATGAAAGTTGGCTTAACAGCCAGCTCAAATTATTTTTTAAAAGTGGTGCGGACCAGATAAAATTAAAATTTGTTTTGAATTGGAAGGAACATATATTTGAAAGAAATAATTTCATTTTTGGTCAAAACATTTTCTCTTCGAGTTAAAGACTAACATGTTTCAATATCGAAATCGACCTCGTACATCTCATTCCCTAAAATAATTGTGAAAAATGACAGCCATCTGGAGTTGATTTCTAAACGCAAAGACTGAAAGACTTTTTCAATTGTAATTATTACTGCATCTACAATTGTTTATCCTAGCCAAGATCCGAAGCGTTTTCAATGTTTTCTTGCAAAAAGTTTTCGTAGTATTTTCAAGATAGCTCTCCTGTTTTGCCTCAAAAATTAGATTTGCAAATGAGTACTACATTGGAAACGAATCCATCACTTTTCGCACCGATTTTTTTCTCAAGAGTCAGAACGCTATATGTAGCCGCTAGCCCTTTAAGGCATAATTAAAATGTCCTTAGTGTGCCAAGTCTACCCGTTCTATTTTTCTTAGATGGCGTCAAACCAGCCTCTGCTTTGGAAATTCGTCATCCGTCTTCCGCAACAGACTGCGCTTCAGAGTTCATTTTATTTGTCATGACGCTTTGGAGATTACAAGGACATGCAGTGACTAAGAACCCCAAATTTAATTAGCTTGCATTACTCAGCAATTAAAAATGTACAAAACGTCACATCGATCGTCACAAATTCACAATCAGTTTTGACCCTACGGATGTCGAAACCTTACAATCAACTATTCCTGTCTTTCTGTCGTAACACTTCACGGCAAAACAGGACGTAATCACTACAGTTATGACGAACCAGGAAATATTTCACACCTGGATCAGTTTGAATTAATCATGCCGAAAAACCAGGCAAGCAAACTGCAACTGCACTTCAAGTTGGAATTACCTAACCAACCCTTGATAACAATTTGCGTAGCGACAACGAGGTTTGACGTACTTCAAATTTCATTCAAAAGCATTCAAAGAGCTAGCTCAAGTCATAATTTGGTCCCACTTGCTCCAGTCCAGCCACTCAGATCTGTTCTGTTCTTCCGTTCAAAATGGCAAATTCTAGTCGATTTTGTCCAACAATTTCATTTTGCTGTTTGTTTGTAGTAGCGGTGCTATGCATTTCTCAATCTGCAGCCGCACCATCCAAGGGCAAAGTGAACCTAGCCCTCCTCAAATCTTTCGAGTCAAAAACTCGACTTAACATCTTTGTCTCAATGCGTGAAGGAACTGCAAAAGCTCTCGACAGCATTGCCCGCAGTACGTTTGCCAGTCGCGGTGACCAAGCCACAGCTGTGTTCAACACTCTGAACGCAAATGCTATTAAATCCCAAAAGTCAGTGCTTGAAATGCTAAATTCCCCAAAATTTTTCACCTTCAAAATCCAAAGTTTCTGGATCACCAATCAAATTTACATTCAAGGAGCAGACTTATCATTGATCGAAGCCTTGGCAGCCTTTGACGAAGTCAGCAGCATTGACGAAGAAGAAATTATACATTTGGATGATCCCTTCATTTCATCCCCAGACGATCCGTCCGTGAATGCCGAATGGGGAATTGAAAAAATCAGGGCCCAAGAAGCTTGGCTTGAGTCTGGAAACGGAGCTGGAGCCGTTGTTGGCATCATTGACACTGGAGCAAGGTACACCCACGAGGCTATCCGAAGCAGCTATTTGGGTGGAACTCGCTCATGGTTCCATCCAAGCACACAAACACAAAACCCGGTTGATGGCAACGGTCATGGCACTCACGTGACTGGAACAATTGCCGGAACGTAAGTTGGCTTTAGCTCAACACGTTTTTAGCTCCGCCACGTGTAATTTCAAATACATAGAAATTTATTCATAAAATTTGAATACAATAGATTGGGTATTGGAGTAGCTCCTGGAGCAAAGTGGATATCTTGCAAAGGCTTGGATGATCAAGGCAGTGGTTCGCAGGCTGCACTCACCGCATGTGGGCAATTCATGGCTTGCCCACATACATACAACGGACAAAGTCCAGACTGTAATTATGCTCCGCATGCAGTGAGGTAAGCCAAGTCGGTCCTTAAAAAATTAGAAGCGTTGACTTCTTTTTAGGAGCAGGACTCACTCTGTTAATTTCGTTTTTCGTTTTTTTTTCTGCAGCAACTCTTGGGGAGGTAGTTCCAGGTCTACTTGGTTCAACGAAGTCATTCGTGCTTGGCATGCTGGAAACATTATTCCTGTTTTTGCTAACGGGAACAATGGAGAACTTGGATGCAGAACAACAGGGTCACCAGCTGATTCTACGGCTGGTGTGATTGGGGTTGGAGCTACAACTTCAACGGATGCTATTGCAATATTTAGCAGTCTCGGCCCATCAGACAATAATCAACTCAAACCTGACATTTCTGCTCCAGGGCATCAGATCCGATCAGCTTGGTTTACGAGTGACACTGCGTATAACACTATTTCAGGGACTTCGATGGCTTGCCCACACGTGGCTGGACTCGTTGCACTGCTCAAATCTAAGATTCCGACAGCAACTTTTAGCATGATCAAGGAAATCATTCAATCAACAGCTGATAAAAATTTAAGTTTTGGAGGCCTAAATTGCGGTGGAATTAGTGAACGAATATTTCCGAATAATGTCTTTGGACATGGGCGTATAAACGTACTCGCGGCTGTGAGAGCTGCTAACATGCAGAAACTTTGAACTGAAAAAGGAAAATTATTTTGTAGCCAAAAATCATCGAAATCAATAAAGTAAATAGCCTATTGTTGTGCATAAAAATGTTCTTGGATTATTTTTTTCGCAAGTGGAAATGGAAATGCCAGGTTAGATAAGGATGCCATTCAACGTGTCAACTCAACTTGCGTCGCCAACTTCATGACTCTCTGACATTAGCTGTCATTTTAATTCCTTTTCAAATCAATTGACATGGAAATCTTGTGTGCTCCTGCACCCGTTATGAAAAGACTATTTGGTCAGAGCTGAGCTCGAGCTACTAATTTTAGAAATCCAGGCCATGCTGTCGCGCTGACCTGGAAAGCCTCGATTCACTGCTATAATTTCAAAGGCTGCAAATTCAGCACATTTCAGTTTTCAGAGTGACGGCCGCCAAAGGACTAAAGTAATTCCAAACTACAGATAAGGACGAGTTCCGTGTCCGAGTTCCACAAATTTGTTTTGATTGCTTGCGTGAACATGAACTAATGGAATCTAGCTAGTCTTTGTCTATTGCGCACAACAAATTTTTCAAGTGCATCTTTCAAGGAATTCCAAATCATCCGCACCTGGATTTCCGCAGTTGAGAGTAATATTTGCGGAGATTGGTTTCTACATTGTCGCCTTATCTCCCGAACCGAGGAATTGTTATTTTGTGATACGAGCAAAAACCTTCCTGTCCTACTCTTCCTGCCTTTGTTTAAAAATGCCCGTCCATGACTGTGATCAAAATTCAAAGTCAATTTATTTGCACTTTCAGCAATGCGCGGGCATCGCAATTTTTCCCGGAAGGACCTTCTGGTTCAAATTCCCACTAATCTGAATTAAAACTAACCTTCTTGGCCCGGATTTGCGGAGTATAAAAGCCAACATTCACAGTGCAAATTTTATATTGCAAAACTTTTCTTCTCCACTCTTTGAGTTCCGAAATACGATATATCCGACACTACATTTACCATGGTTACCAAGTCTCTGCTTGCCATTTGTGTGCTTGCGGCGTTGCTAAGCAACGTAGCAGCGGCCCCAACAAAATTAAGCACCAAAATCAACCCCGCCCTCCGCAAAATCCTTGAATCGAAAACCCGGGTAAATATATTGGTCTCAATGTCTGAAACCACACACGGCGTACTCGACACTTTGACCAGAAACACTTACGCTACAAGAGGAGATCGGGCCACAGCCGTCTACAAATCACTTTTAGCCTTGGCCACAAAATCTCAAGCCAACGTTTTGCAAATGATCAACTCTCCGAAATTCTTCACAATTAGCGTGCAGAGTTTTTGGATTTCAAATCAAATTTATATTCAAGGAGCAGATCAGGTTCTCATCGAGTCCCTTGCAGCTTTGGAAGAAGTTGGCCAGATTGACGAAGAAGAAATTGTATACTTGGACGACCCTGTGATTGCAGACCCTGAAGACCCAGAAGAGCCCAGTCCCCGAGCAGAATGGGGCATAGACAAAATTCGAGCTCAACAAGCTTGGAGTCTTGGAAATGGAAATGGAGCAGTCGTTGGAATTATCGACACTGGTGCCCGCCACACTCATTCAGCCATCAAGTCAAATTACCGCGGCGGTACTCACTCCTGGTACAATCCATACGGTAAGACTCAAAACCCGGGAGACGGTCATGGGCACGGAACTCATTGCACGGGAACAGTCGCTGGATCGTAAGTTCTGAATTGATTTCTCAATCCGGGTAGCAGCAGCAGCTACCGAAAACCGAATTTTTGATAGTGTAACTTGGACTGTTTCTTTAGCCAAGGAATTGGAGTTGCTCCAGGGGCCAAATGGATTTCTTGCAAAGGACTCAACGACCAAGGCAGTGGGACGAATGCAGCCCTAATTGCTTGTGGACAATTTATGGCTTGTCCTCACACTTACAACGGTGGGAGCCCAAATTGCGATCTGGCTCCACATGCTGTCAGGTTAGACTCAGACCATTGAATGGTCTTAAAAAAATGAGTGAATGTCGCAGGAGAAAATGTTATTTTTTTTCGTGGATCTCACCTGTTTGTCTGCAAAATTGAAATTTTTCGTCAGAATACGTTATTTTTTTGCGTAAAATCTAAATTTTTTGCACAAAAATGAAATTTTCTGCTCTGATCTCACCGTTTCTTCCGCAAAATCGACATTTTTTGCACTGAAAATGAGATTTTCTTCTCTGATCTCACCGTTTCTTCTTCAAAATCGACATTTTCCTTTTACGAAAACGTAATTTTTGCGCAGATCTGACTTTTTTCGGCACCCGATTTATATGAGCCTGAGTAGTCTACCATTTATCAGCCTTATTACTACCCGGATTCTAATCGGTCATTAACGGCACGTTTAAATTTTGCTTGCAGTAACTCTTGGGGTGGTGGTTCTGGAGCAAGTTTCTATGACGCTGTCATCCGTTCTTGGCACGCTGCAAACATTATCCCCGTCTTTGCTAACGGAAACAGCGGCTCATCTTGCAGGTCTAGTAATTCCCCCGCAGATTCTCAAGCCGGTGTGATTGCCGTCGGAGCAACAACGAGCAGCGATGCAATTGCTTCATTTAGCAGCAGAGGACCATCGAATTTCAATACTCAAAAGCCTGACATTTCAGCCCCTGGAAACAGCGTCCGCTCTGCTGGTCACAGGAGTGATACGGCCTACGCAACAATGTCCGGCACTTCAATGGCATGTCCGCACGTGGCTGGGCTAGTTGGGCTTTTGAAAGCACGCAACCCGGACGCCAATTACGCGACTATAAAGAACATTTTGGAATCAACAGCTGACCGCAATTTGTCCTTTGGAAGTCAGACTTGCAGTGGGGTCTCTGAGCGACAATTTCCAAACTACACGTTTGGCTATGGGCGTATTAATGCTGAGGCAGCAATGAAATCGTACTTTAAAAGTTTAGAGAAATAGAAAAACGTAACTTGCTATGCATGCATACGTTTGTAGCTTAGAATTGTAATGAACATCAAATCAAATAAAATGAAAAGTAGAGTTTTGAATTGTGATTTTTGCAAGAATTAGTTATTTATTAGCCTGCATTGGCTTCGACTGCAAAGCATCGACAAACCCATGTTAATTCTGTGCAGCTCTCATAATTTTTTCCATGTAGTACCGTATCTGCTGACCTCAGAAAACTCAAAACTGACTTGGTTGTTGAGTTCGTAATTAGTAGGCAGGCCGCCCGAATTCTTCTTGGCTGGACCTAAAAATTTGGCCAGGCCCAGTGAAGAGAGGGTCAAAATCTAAAGGGCAAAGCTTGTGTGTCCAACAATAAAAAATTCTGGACCCTCTAGTTCTTATGAGTTCAATTTTAAATCCAGTATGTAGTATCAAAATTAAAAAGAAATCCCAGTTGAGCTGACAAAATAGTCAAGGGTTTCAATTGTACTGGACTTTGATGCACTGCACTGCACTGCAAAGTTTGCAACAACAGCAGCAGCCTTAAGAATGCTTTAACAATGGTAAATGCATTGTTAACTTTGACAAGCAAATTTTGAGAGTTTGTAGTACTACAAGGAACTTTTTATGAGAGCTTTGCGCAGAATTACCTTAGGCTGAGGTTCCCTAGTCAGTTTCACCGTACAAATTCGCATTCACTCACACAACTCTTAGCAGCATTTCCTGGTTAGCAGATCACTTTTTTTTGGAAAACTGGTTCATACTGGAATACTGTAAGCTAAGCCGAGCATTGAATCTCTACAAACCACGTACAGTGCACTTTAAATGGAGCAAATATTTTCTAAATCTTGTAGGCATGAAATGAAACGTATGACTGATTAAATTTTCATTCCAAGAATTTTGCAAAAGTTGAAGAAAATAGAAACACCCAAGCAAAAGAAAAACACTAACACCATTCATACATTTCATGCACACAACTTTTCTCCGTCTTCGCTGCGTACAATGTGAGCAACTCTGCGTATTTGTCGCACTTTTATTCCAATTATTCCAGAAAACGTCAGACGATGAAGGCCAAAATCACCAACAAACAACTATTCTACTTGCTACTCGTCAACAATAAACACTAATCATTTCAACACACTGACATTGAAATTGAAATTAAATCACATGAGTCTGACTCTGACCAAATCGTTTGGATTATGAAAGGATCTCGAGTTTGAATGAGTCAGCAGCATCTCTGCGAAACCACTTTTCTCCAGTAATTGGGAAATTGCAAATTGAGCTTTATGCTAATTTCGCCAAAATATTATTACATTGTAGTCTTGGTAAATGTATGAATTAAATGGAATAATTTAAACAGTTTTGCAGTAGTAATAGCACTTGGACAACAATTAGTCCAGGTTCTCGCGTGCAACAATTGCGCACACATGAACCATCAGTCTATGAATCATTTCCGTGTTTCTGTTCTCATTGTTATTCTAATCACAGGGATCCGGACCGGATTCACTTGACTCAACAAATAAATTGCAAACACCTCGACTGCGATGCATATGGAGTGATTCTCAATAATCTTCACAAACTTCTATTTCAATCCGTCCGTGGGTTATTCGTTCGTTCAATTGCTAGAATCGAATCGAATCTAGCAACAGCAGATGACGAAGGCTTGGGACTTGTTGTTTTGTTTTGTTGCATAATAATGAGCGCAATCACACTTAAGGTAGTTCACTTCCTCTCCATTACAATCCCGTGTGCTGAAAAGAATCTCTAAACTAAAGGGTTGAATAGATTCTGTCCAATCGAACCACCTTGCTGATTGCCGTCATGCTGTTGTTGTTGCTAAATGCAAAACGACTCCCGTACTGACTCCTGCATCATAGCCACCGCACTGGGTAGATTTTCTAGCGTGAGCTGCCAGCGTGAGTCTGTAGAAAGGTGAAAAGGGTCATCTCTCCACGCAAAGCATTCATCCCATTCAATTCAATTCAATCCCAACTCGCTCAAAATTAAAATGATTGCGACTCACTCCAAAACATGCAAATTAATTCTTAGGAAAGCTTAGAAAGCAACTCGTACTCGTACTGGTGCTTGGGATGGAGTTGGAGCTGGACTTTTTTTTATTTTTTTGTTTGCGTACTTATAAATTGCTCTGCCCTTCACCGATTGACATTTAGTTGCAATCTCAAATTGCAAAAGTTAACTAGACTCCGACTCCAACTCCTCCAGAAGAGTTTAGTCCAGAGATCACAGTTTCCAAATCATTCCAGCTCCAGCTAAAAACACAAGCAAATAATATGGCAAAATACGCTCAGTTCCTAGCAGGGCTAGCCCTTGCCTTTGCCCTGGTTGAATTTGCAAATGCAAATTTCATCTCGCACCCTCACCGATTCATGCCCACAACTACCGAATTTCCAAATTTGCTTGGAGAACAAGGAGAGCACCGTGAACGTGACACTTCCGAACCGGAAGGAACGCAATACCCGCATCACGGTTTTGGCAGGAATCACGGTCACGGAGGTCGTGGCCACGGACACGGTCATGGTCACGGTCACGGAAGATGGCACGGAAGGTCCACGTTTCCACAAGGAATTCAAGTGGACGAATCCACGCTCGAACATCTTAGAATTCGAATCAAACAAGAGCTCGAATCTGGCGGCGAGAACTCATTCCATTTTGAGGGTAAGTTTTAAAATTTTATGATTTAAAAATTCTCTTGAGAAATTTGACTTTGACTCGTCAACTAATTTCAATATTTACACGAATTCTTTTGGTCCCCTTCCAGAAACCTTCCAAGAAGAAGACGACGAAGACCTCTACCTAAACTGGGACGAAGATCACGAAGAGCTCCCACTCGGCGACTATTTCGACGGGTCCATCGGGTCCAAAGTCTGGAAACGTGAGCTCGGGCTCTCCCGAATCCTCATCGTTGCCAAAAACGGGACAAAATCCTTCTTCAAAACCCGCGACTCTTCCAGCGCTGAAGGGTCCGGTGACATTTCTGTCTCTGGCTCCCTCAACACAACCCTCAACGTCAAATCCAGCGGCTCCGGAGATTTCTCAGCCAACATCACCTACTCCTCAAAGGGCAAAGACACTCGCGCCACCATCAACGGCGACGCTAGTTCCGAAGGCTCCTCTTCCAGCAAGTTGGGCAAAGATCGTCTCTACTCAAAATCCTCTGTCAAATCCTCAGTCACGATCGACGCCCTCTCAAATTTGGACAGCGAGCAACTCAATTCTGCCAGCGCCGAGCAGCAAAACGCTGACCCAATCACAGTTTCCACGGTCCTCAACTCAAAATCGGAGACTTTTGCGGCTCCATTTCGCTCATATTTGTCCATTTTCGGGTGGAGCATCAACACGACGACCACGTCTGGCAAGTCAACTTACAACACTTCGGCCATACTCAAAGGAGAGGCCACTTCGCACGTGATCCACACCAAGAATGGCACTTCTTTGACTCGCCTGAAGGTCAAAGCTTTCATGACCTCGGCCGCTGGAGACTACAAGCAGCTGATTTTGATCAAAGCCAAAACACACATTTGGACCAAGATTGTGTCCTTGTCTGAGAACGGAGCTGTCGTCGACGTGTATTCATTCACAAAGACAAGGGCTTACGGCAAAGGCGGAAGTGGATCTGGAGCTGATCGCGTTTACTCTGGCACTGGCACCGTGACCTGTGAGAAAACTCAGCTTACAATTTCAGCTGAGGATGCGGACAATTTGCACATCGGGAGGTCTGGGCTTCAAATCATTCATAGTGGAATTGCCGGCAATGCTTTCTCTGGGCTCTTGTCCTCCAGCAGAATGTAAATGTAAAAATGCTCAAAATTCTGCTCAAAACTCAAAATCTGCAACCATTTGGCTAATTTTGACTTCTGGAGAAGAAATTTTTATGTTGCAGTTTCATTGAAATTCATTAATCCCATGTACATGTAATTTGTGTGTGGACCCATCATTTCTAAATTATTTTTGCAATAGCTGCGTGAGCTCTACGATGCGAACTGTGAATAAATAATAAACGCTTTCAAAATCAAAAGCTAAACGCAATTTTGGCAACACTTGTTGTTTATTTCCACTGCTGCGAGAGTGAGTTTGCAAATCTATGTAAAATTTTATCGCCAGGAAGGAATAAATGATAGGAAGAGGTCAAGACAGTCAAGGGTCAAGAGGCTTTGACACATGAAAGGTCAGGAATTTTGTGAACTCGAGTTGAGTCAAAAAAGTTGTCTGATTTTCTTGAATTCAAACGGATTATAGAAAAATTGCAATGTTCAGGGTGGCCTCAAAAGTAACAGTAAAAGTGAAATAACTTTTTTCTAGTACCCGTTGAAAAACCTACAAGCTACAAGTTAAGATTGCCATTTTTCTTCCTAATTTTAGCTTCAAATTTAGACGCGTCACATTATTTTCTAATTTCTCTCAGATTGCCAACTTTAATGAAAGCCTTCCCTTTCCCTTGCAGAAATCGCGTCGCAAGAAATATTAGTTTTCAGCTTGTCCAATTTTGTGCACAATTTTGACAAATCAAAAAAGAGTGCGAATTCCGAACAACACTGACTGGTTTTTCTGCGGGCGCATAAAACATTGTTGTCACAAAAATCAAATGCATTTTTATTCTTCATTCGCAATCAGGAGCACGAGTCCTTGAAAAAAATTAAATGTGAGCAATTGCACCATTCAATATGAATGAAAACATAATTTCAAAATCCAGCTTGTTGGAATCTTTTTGAGTACGAGCTCGAATCACAATCCGAGTGGAGTGTAAAAGTGTACGCGTTAAATCGCTGCTGCGTTGCACATTTGAAACCTGTCAAGTCCAAAGCAACGGAAACTTTGCAGCCCAGATTCACTCGCTAAATAAATAAAGTTAGCTTTCACTCAATCCAATTTTTATCAGTCCGCGGATTTGACGGAAATTGTAACTGTAATGTAGTCCAAGTGGCCATTTGCGATGCAAATTTGCTCGGAACCACTACGTGACTGCCAAATCCAAATCTACTTGCATTATTACAAAAAAATTGCCAATTTGCCTAGCTTCTCCATGACCTCGTGACAACGCACGGCAGGTTTTATTCACGATTTTTCAAAGCTTGCACTGCAGAAAGTGCGTTAATTCTACCGTGTCCAAAAATATGATTAGGAAATTCACGCTCCGAAATCCCACCACAAACTTGATTGCCAAAATTCAAAATCCGGTCTGAAGTTTCTTCCAATATTTGTTTAATTGTGTCATAGCTTGCATTTGGAGAAGTCGATTTGAGGAGTGCAACTAGGCCTGCAACGTGCGGGCTAGACTTGGATGTTCCACTCAGAATAGAATAGGAATTGTCACTCAAATTGTCACAAGATCGAATGCTTTCTCCTGGGGCTGTCAGGTCTGGCTTTAGCTCACCAAAGTTTGACGGTCCACGACTTCAAACAAAGAAATTGAACAATTAAATAAGAAGCTTTGTACGAGTTTCTTCTCAAGTATTGAGACTCACCCACTCCTTGAGGAAATCGCATCTGTTGGAGTAGTAGCTCCAACTGCAATGACTCCAGCCAAAGAATCTGCAGGGGAACCAGACGTACTACAGGCAGAGCCACTGCCTCCTATTGCAAAAACTGGTACGATTCGGGCAGCTTTCCATGTTCTGATGACATCGTCATACCAATTGGCCCCGGCTCCTCCTCCCCAAGAATTACTGCATTTATAAAGCAATATAGCGTAGCCATTCCAGAATGAAAAAAATGTACGGGTCACCGGTGTTCGAACCGGGAGCGTCTTGAGCTGAATCGAATGCAGCGTTCGAAACCACTACGCTATGTCGACAGCATTAATCTAATTATACCCATTATTTAAGCAAATATGTACCTGACGGTATATGGGGCAAGCTCACAACTACGATCTAGCCCATTGTAAGTTGTCGGACAAGTCATAAATTCGCCACAAGAGAGCAAAGCTGCTTGAGACCCACTTCCTTGATCGTTCATTCCCTTACAAGATATCCATTTGGCCCCTGGGGCTACGCCGATGCCGAATCTGCAATGAAAACGTAAACGAAAAATTGTAAATGTGGCCATTTTTCTTAGCCTATTTTGACTCTCACAACTCACTCTCCGGTCAGTGTTCCCGTGTTGTGAGTGCCGTGACCGTTGCCATCTCCCGGGTTTTGAGACTGATTGTAAGGATCGAACCAAGAATGTGTTCCTCCGCGATAACTATTTCGAATTGCTTCATGAGTGTACCTTGCTCCCGTGTCAATAATCCCAATCACGGCACCAGTTCCGTTCCCAGAAACAGCCCAAGCTTCTTCTGTCCTAATCATGTCAATTCCCCATTCAGCTTTTATCGTTAAGTCGTCATCTGAATTCACTCTGGCAGATTGCGCTTCCAAATGCACAGTTTGTTCTTCATCAATGCTGCCTATTTCGTCGAATTCGACCAACCTGTCAACCAATTCTTGGCTGACCCCTTGAACATAGATTTGATTTGTAATCCAAAAACTTTGGACGATCACCTCGGTGCCGAAAGTGAAGAATTTCGAAGAGTTTAAAAACGCAAGAACGGATCTTTGGGATTCGGCAGCATGCGAGTTGAGAGCGTCGAAGAGAGCCGTGATGTAGGTTCCTCTGTCCGAGAAAACTGTGTTGGCTACGAAGTTTTCAATCACAAATTTTGCACTGCTTTTCATAGAAATAAAAATATTGGCACGATGATTGGTCTTGAGGGTATTTCGAAGTGATACGCTAACTTTGCTGACTTGCAGCGGTGCTGGTGGTCGCACTTGTACGGCGATGACTGGGCCGAGGATAGCAAGCAGCAGGAGCAAATTTAAGTTGGACATTTTGAAATGCAGATCTAACACTAGAATGGAACTGGACTGGAATTTGTTTGATTAATAGCAAGAGTTTTCTACTCATCCAAAAACAGAGAAGATAACAGAAATTCGTACGCCTGTCAAACATGTCATTCATACATCAATCATCAGAAACTTTATCACGAATCGGACAAGGTTTTGGATTAAATTTAGAAGATTAGCTGGATTAATTTTTATTGACAAACGTATAATTTCGAATCCGATTTTTTCATGATGAATAATTGAGTTCAGAGGTATGGCCGAGCAGCAGAAGTCGTCGCAACATAAGACGCAGACGGAGCGAAAGTATCCGGGATGCTGAGAGACTCGAAACCAAAATTGCACAAAATTGGTCCATGATTTCTATTTCGAAGACGCGATCACGTGCCAATCAAATGCACTTTTTGAAGAGCTCTACCCGGAACTTTAGCAGACAAGTCTGGCTACAGAAATCAGTCAATTTGCGTACGCCTTCTGTCATCCTCAAACCTCATGTTATAATAAATTTGGAAATTCAATTCCCTCGAGTCGAGTGTAGTCAACGCGCATTGTGGTTGTGGTTGAATTGTTAAAAATTCACTTTTGGACTGCTATTCGTTCCGTTTTTGCCTTTCACTCTGACGCCGAGATGTTTGCGCATTAGCGGTGCAGTATATTATAGATTTTTTGGAAAAATTTGCCAGTCATTTTCATTTAGTTTAAATGCTAACAATTATTTGCCTTGATAATGAATAATTGCAGGACGAAAGCGGTCAAATAATTTATTGGAACATGAATCCTTTGACGAACGTAACAACCGCAATAATGAGCGATTCCGCATTTCAAACAGCCCCTTTTCGCCGAAAGCATTGTGTAGTACACAAAATGACGCAATTTGAACACAGTAGCCAAGCTGGATAGACACAATAAGTATAAATACAAATTGAGTAATAAAGTTTAATTCACAAGAGCTTCGCTAAAACTTTGAGAGTTGAACATTCACAAAGTAGAGAAACCTCAAAATGCACGCTTTTGCGGTAGCCTTCGTATTCCTCACAGTTGGTAATTATTACTAACAAGGGAGGCTCGTGAGATGCTCAAAACGCTGAGAACTGTTATATTTTCTGCTACACTATTTTGAGCCCCAATAGTGAGAAAACATCAAAATTAGACTTCTGAAATCATAATTTCTAGGTCAATATTTTTTAGAGTCTCACTTCAAAATTTCAACAGGGAGTCCTCGTAAGAAGTTCATTATCGTGGGTTAAATGTAATGCCAATTTTCAGTTTTTTATTTGGAACAATTTTTGCGAATAAGCTTGCTCTGCTCCGTATTTAAAGACGTTGCGCAATATATTTTTTAAAAGTCGATTTTTTCCAAAAAGCATTCGCGATACCTCAAATTGCGTGGAGCTGGAGTGAAAAAAACTGAAAATTT
>JAQGCM010001511.1:0-14978 GCA_034699705.1 Hymenaphorura dentifera | reverse complement strand
TGACTTTTACAATCTTCGAGTGGAATTTTTGGATAGTAGTACACAAATGACATGCACATTTCGTCACGAGTTCCTAGGCCACCCTATCCAGAAATTGGATAAAAAAATTGTACAACAACTGCCATTTTATCGTTAAAATTTTTTTAGACACTTTTCTCAACTTACAAAAGCCGGCGTCTTTCTGTCGGTCGTATCGTACTCACAAATTGTCATCAATTCGTCACCTGGAAGAATTTGCCTGGAAGGCTGGATGACTCTGGCTTGTTGGTAATTGTAGTCGTACTTTTCGTCCTAGACACGCAAATTTTTTTAGGAAATATGCTCTAAATTTTTTTTACTTTCTTGGAAGTCTGCACCACTTACTCTTGCGAGAGTTGGCAATTCTTCTCCATTTCGTAGATGTTTGAGGGTGACCTTTCTTCCTTGCAAATGTGCGTGGAGCAGGACTGTGATCACATTTATGCCAGCTGATGGGATTACCTGAAAATTTTCAATTTTTCGGGTTAATTTGGCACTTTTTTGCTAATATTACGAAATTTGTGAATATTTTGAAAGCGTACTTGGGCAGTGCACTCAGAAGTACAGTAGGTCTGAGCAGTGAAAGACGGCATTGACGGTGGAACAACTTCAAATGGAGAAATTTTATGCCCAACGGCAATCACTCCGCCATCATTTTCACGAAGTTTTTCAGTGTAGAAAATTCGAAAGCCAGAGCTATCAGTGACTGCATGATTCAAATCAAGTTTCCAAAGAAAATCGGTTACAATTTCTCAGCAAATTTTGCGGAATTCTCAATTCTCACAAAAATATGGAAACAAATTTTACAAGATTTCAGTTGCGGGTTATCGTAGTGAATTTCAAACAAGAAATATGTGGAGCCGCCGTGTTCCTCGCCAAGTGGAAATCCAACGGTGTCGGGAAACATGTTTCCTAAAGCAAAGGTAAAATTGAACTGCATTGTATTTCTGACAAATTAGATTACACAGTAATTAACCGATTAGAACCCGGGTATTAAGGTGACCCAGAATAGAACCCGGGTATCAAGGCAACCCCGGGTATCAAGGCAACCCCGGGTTTCTTTTCGGTCACATGTGGTAAGTCATACCTTCGGATCCAGCAGTCCATAAAACCGGGATATTGACACAATATCGCCCCCAGGCGGGTGGCATGTTCGGAGTATAGCACCTCCCGCTTTTAGATGAAACATGCTCTTCGAACAATTTCATTGTTCCTCCATCAGAAGCTGGCACAATGCACTCGGACAAAAGCATATGATGAATATTGTACTTGTTTGCTTCGTTCAACAATGGTTGGAACTAAACATAATGTACAACAATCAAATTACGGAATTGTTAGAAGCCCACCCACCCGGTTCATTGTTGGAGATTAAATTTAGTTGAACTCGCCAAGGTTCGAGAACCAGGGCGTTCAAGTTACCCCAATCATGTGATGTTTCTTTTCCAAATCAGTAAACTTTGCAATATTGCAAAAATAAATGTTGTCTTCGGTCGAAACGTTGTTCTGAAAGTTATGAATTTGGCCATTAGATTTTCACCCAAAATTTTGACACAGATTTTGCAAACATTTTTGCAAATGAAAAATGTCGGCTAACGTTTTCCATCCGAATATCCCAATTCTTTACTCCGTTCCCGATTTCTGGAAATTCTGCATGACTTGCAGGGATTCGAGCGTAAGATCGTCGAACTCCACGCAATTCTCCGTGATAAGGTGGTTTGAAAGTTCCGTCAACAGTGGTAGGGTCTTGATCATTGTAAGCCCAAATTATTCGAATAGTGTCATCCTGTGTGGAGCAGAACAAATTCGCAACAATGAAAATATTTTGCATGAATTGATTTTGCGAAAAATATTGCGAAAAATTGGACTACCCCAATGAGAAAATCTTGCTGCTTGTCACAAGTGTTCCACTTTCGGCGAAATCGAATTGTTGTCCGATTCTCAGCCTCGACGGCTGACAAAAGCTCATAATTTTGCACAGTGTCGAGCCACGGACTTTGGTTGCCAATTGCGTACAAATCCTTCGAAAATTAAGGGTTATAAATTTGCAATCGTTGCAAAAATTGCTAAAATGCTTCAATTCCGTCACTCACCCTAATCTGCCCTTGGCCATTTACATCGACCCACCCCATGACAATGTCACTGTCTTTCATCCCCCCATTTGGGGAAAATCCAATTGACACATATCCAGTCGTTGGGGCGGACATTTCCATGGTTAGCCAAACTGGATCTTCTCTTGTCCATTTCACAGTAAATCCTCTGTCAAGCGTAAGCTCATGGGTCCATTGTATTTCAGTGGGTGTAGATTTTGCAGTTGAAATTAAAATTGCAAATATTGCTAAAAATAGCAGTGGCAAAATTGAACTATACATGGACGCCATTGTTGACGCCTTGCAGCAGCACACTTTTCAGCACCAATATATTCGCAAAGTATTCGCGTTCGTTTCGAAACAGAAGCTAAAGCAGAACTGAACTGAAAATAAATTTGCAATTCCAAGTTTGGTTTCGCAAACAAATGCGAAAAAATTTGTTGCAGGAAATCAGGAAGCAGTAGGACAGTTATTCTAGCGCATAGCGGTGCGGAACCTGCAGAGTTTTATTTAGTAGGTGTGCATCAATGAAAACAACTATTGTGCAAAAATCACCATTTCAACAATAGAAATGCCAAAAAAACAATGGAATGAATGAGTGAATTTGTTTTAAGGGTGTGCTTTCAATTTAATTATTCCAATTTTCCTCATTGCAACAAACGAATAAGAGCAATGCAATGGTCAAGCAATAATGGACAAAATGCCCTTGAATTTGAATCTAACGCATCCAAAACTCACAGCAGTCGAGTGTATCATTCACTGATCAATGAATCTAATTGATCCGAATTGAACCCGCCCAGAATCCAGAATATGTTTCGGAGTCTAGAATCTTGAAGGTGATCATTTTTTTGTTTTAGAGTTGCCGAGCAGAGAATCTAGAAAAATAATGGTCAAGAGTCAAGAACAGCAAATCCCGCTAAATAACTAACTTGTTTTACGTTTTTTTTTGCTTAACAGAGTCAACACCGCGCGTTGTCGCCCTAAGCTTTAACTTTGAAAAGTTAGGATATTTTTGTTAGTTTTAGTTTCAAAGGCTAGGACATCACTAGAATAGGCTAGAAATCACTTACGAATTTATGTAAATATAAATTATATATGAAACTGCCTTACTGCCAACTTACTGCATTATATATTTATATAAAAATCGTTAGTTGACAATTTCCTTGGAGGACTATGCAAATTATTTGCAGGGTTGACATTGGCATACATAATATTGGGTGCATTCTCAAAACGGAATGAAATCAGTGCACAGATGAGGCGGCGACACATCAAGGAAATGTAAATAGTAGTGAACACCCTGACACTTTAGGGAAGAAGTGCAAAAATTGCAAAAGTTGACATTTTTAGAGGACGCCGAGCCAAAACGAGTAAAACGTAACGAGCGATGTCGAAGTCACACCTATAAGTTGTACATTTGAAGCCAACAGAATGCAGAATTGGAGAATGCATAAATTAGCATGCCTAGACTTGACTAGACCAAAATTGCAACCTTTTTTCATTAATACTTGTAGTGTTTATTTGATTCATAATTCATTGCTTGATGCAGAAACTTAGTAAGCTTTGTGCAAAATTCAATTCAAAACCTTACGCTAATTCATTTAAAAAATATTCATTCATGGTTCTAGTTCTAGGCGTAAGGAGCATTTTCAAAATTCATTACAAACTACTGCACTGCCCGACGTAAAACTTGATGCAGGCGCACACGACGCAAACAGACGCAGTGCATCCTACACATTTTGTGCTCACATTTATTCTAAAATTTGCTAACTAATTCCTACATATATTAATTGTAATTGTAATTGTAAAAAACTAATTTATAGTTGAGGCCCAGTCTATAGTTATATGAGAGGGAGGGAGCAAAATCCAAAGTAACGGGTTGGGTTTCGGGCTAGGACTCTTCGCCGAGCCAGCCCGCCATTTTTCTTCACACCGATTCGACGAGTTTGAGGTTGCATTTCCAGGAACAGGAAAGGACAGCAGACAGGAAGATTTTCGAAGAAATATCGACGTTTGCCAAAATAAAATTTGCATAATTTGATTTTCTAATTGTTCAGCTAATCAACAAGATATTCTCCGATTGACGGATTTGACTGTTCCAAGTTGCTCTGCCTTGAGCCCTGGCTCGACCCAACCTCCAAATCCTGACTCAAGGAGTTGAGCAATTTTGATGGTCAACAAGTCACTGTGTAGGGCTCCGACTACTTGGATTCCTACTGGAAGCCCGTTTTCGCCAATCCCTAGCGGGACTTGGGTCACAGGAACTCCGAGAACGTTGAAGATTGCAGCGTAGGAAAAGTCACCAGGGCGAAACATGGGTTGGTTGTGGCGGGGGGCAGGGGTAGGGAATGAAGGGTAGAGGAGAATTGCATCATTCTTGAGAAGATCCTGCAGAAAAATAACAATGAAAGTTTTTAGAATTTTCTGCGCAACAATGTGCTGAATTCTTGCAAATACTAAAATCTTGAATTTTTAAAAACTTACATTCAAATCTTTGGCTAAATCGTAGCCCATTTGAAGCATGCCTTTGTGACGGCTCGTGCCTTTCAATTTGTACGCCAACTTTTCAATCACGCCCAAAACAAGGGCTGGAAAAGTATGGGCTGAGAGCCCAAACGGGTATTTGATCAGTTCTTTGTACGGATTTATCTGCAAAAAAAAAAGAATTAACGAAATTCGTCAACAATCAACGACGAAGACCGTATTGTTGAATCGAATTCACTCACCGCCCCATCTTTCATTGCCAATTCTTGGCAAAATGTCGGAGCCCCCGAACCGCTCATCCCATTAGCCCAAATCTCGACACTGTGATAGAGTTTTGCTAAGGACACTTTCTGCTCAAAAAAAGACAAACAAAAAAATTGTCAAAATGAGTGCAAATTAATTACCAAAAAAGAGCAAAATTAATAGGCTCAGTTTGCATGCATTTCATTTCATTTCAAAGCACAAGGTCATTTTTCGACGATGAAGACATCAGCCACCGCACCACACAAGATTTGCATTCTCTCACGACACAACTCGCTGAGCAAGCAGAGTCGTCGTCGTCGTCATAAATTTGGAGTGGTCCCATCCAACAAAGCAAAAAGCAAAAAAAACCTGTTCATTGTTGCATCTGTGGTTCTGCTTGTTGTGCTTTTGTGTTACGTAAGATCAATTTTTTGGCAAGATCTCGGTCGCGCTCTTGCTCTGCTCGTAACGCTACGCTACGAGTGCAAAATTATTGTTGAAGCTGACGCTGAGATGCTGACGCTGAGTTGAGTCAGTGCGAAAAAAAAGTGAGGGTTTGCCAGTACCAAAGTATCACAAGGTTGTTCACAAATGCAAGTTTGCGGTCAACTATGACGAAGGGATGATGAAAATTTGCAAATGTTGCGAAATTAATTTGATCTTTTGACACATGGATTACAAAATGAGCAGGGTCGGCTGACGCTGACGAAGCAAAATACGCAGTACAATGGTGGCAGTGGCAGTCGTGGCACTGGCAATGGCCAAGCTAAGTCGTCGATCCCAGCCGTAGTCGTCAATCCAGTTTCAACAATAATTAACTAATTAATTAATTTAGAAGGCAACGAGCATGCGAAGCATGAAAAGTCATATCGAAATTTATAAGCAACGGCTGACTACTGCACTGGCAGCACAGGCTGGCATGTGGCTCAACAATCGTATCGAATCGAATTCTTTCTTCCATTTTTGCACAACGAACGTGCAAAATTAAAATTCGCAAAATTCGCAACATTGCCCAATATTTACCTCAACTTTCCCACATCTTTTCTCCAAGAATGCAATGCTTTTGGCCATGCAATTTTTCATTTCAGCATTGATTGGCGAAGCGACCGGCGAACCGCCGTCATCTTCCATGTATAAAATTCGGATTTTTTTCAACTCTGGAACAACATTCATTTTTGACATATTTTCGCCGACCATAACGTTGAAAAGGAGTGACAAATCTGTGGCGTGACGCACGATGGGGCCGGTCGTCAAGAATTCAGCGATTCGCCCAGCTGTTTGTGGTTCCTGCAAAAAAAATTCAGCGAAAAATATTTTACTGTGTGGAACCTTACTCAAGATTTAGATGCAAGATTTTCCTTACCTGCCCATGATTAGAAATCAACCCTAGGGATGGTTTGTGGCCAAAGACACCGCAGAAAAATGCGGGCATTCTGATCGAACCGCCGATATCAGAGCCGATGCCAAAAGCAGAGCCAGCTGAGCCTTGGAGCGAGGCTTCACCTCCGCTTGATCCACCTGGGAAAATACGTCCAAATCACGATTTTTAATTGTCATAATTTATAACTATTTCAACAATCGGTGATTTTTTGCCAACAATCGCCATTGTTGAAATTATTTGACATTTCGCCTCATAACGTCTTACCCGTAATGTGTCGCTGGTCATATGGATTAGACGATCTGCCATAAATCGTGTTGACTGACTCCCACCACATGCAAAGTTCTGAGACATTGGTCACGCCCAAAATAATTGCTCCAGACTTTTTCAAAACTTTGACAACGTCACAGTCTTCATCAGGAATGATGTCTTTGCGATAGTAGAGCCCAGCCGTATGTCTTAATCCTGGACAACAACAACAAAAAACAGCGTACATTAGTAGCTCATATTGCACAAATCAGAGTCGCAAAAAAATTCGGCACGAGGCGACGAGGTCGAAATCGCAATTCGCAAGCCTTTTCTAAGGTCAAGCTGCCGGAAATGTCGTGAAATAAATCTGACGGACGAGTTGTGAATCTTATCGACAACGACAATGTCGCAATTTGCAAAAATGTTCGTCGCAGTTGCGGCCCTAGTTTTCCGGCCGGCACTGCACTGCAGTAGCTAATTTCGATTGCAATTGCGATATCAGCGTCGATCGTCGTCATTCACAATTCATCACAGCGAATTTGCGAATTTTGCGACAGGACAGACTTTGTACTGTTTGCGAATTATAATTATGTAAGGCTCAAAATAAACACTGCAAACTAAACTGACCTTTGACACTGAAAGAATCCTTGATTGTGAATGGGACGCCGAGGAGGGGAAATCTGGCCTGGAGCTCTCCTTCATCAAATTCTCCAGACTTGATGAGCAAATCGACTTGTTTAGCTTCCTCCAACGCCAAATCAAATCTTTGGTCAACCATTGCATTTGTAATTGAATTGACTTCATGGATCCGGGTGATAAAAGTACGGATGACAAACTCAGCCGTCAGTTCACGAAGCCGGATCTGTACAAAAAATTTAAAAAAAATTAATTAGAACTTTAAATTAAGTCGTACAAAGTTTGCAAAAAAATAAATTTGCGAAAAAAATAGCGTCCATCAATTAAGTGCAATTGGTCAGGGTTAAAGGGCCATCGCGATGGCAATCGATTTTAATTGCAGCAATTAAAATTTAATTGAAGAGTCAGTTGAGTGAATGTCACGAGGATCAAAGGGCACCGGACATCCTTTATTTTAGCGTCCAGAAAAATTGCAATGCAAACAGCAAACAAAAATTTGGCATTCAAACCCGTGCATCAAAACTTCAATGTGCAATTTGCTAATTTGCACTTGAAATTCGCAAATTGATTATTGCTTGCTTTGCTCCCGCAATTGCAATTAATTGCTACTCTTCTTTGACCATATTTTTTGCTTGCCGCACTGCACTGCACGGCACGTACGAACATGAAATCCTTGTCAAATTTTGAGCTAAAATTGACGAGTTTCTTATGAAAGTGAAAGTCAATGGCCATCCATCGCGCCCTTTGCGGCGGCCATATTTGCTGACCAACAAGTTTTTGATTGTTGGGATTTTTTTTGCCGCAGTTCAACAATCAACAAAACTTGAATTTTACCCAGCCTGCCTTACATAATCCTAGTCATCCAAACTCAACTCAAGTCAGCCAGTCAGTCCTTGCAATGCAATTCCTTAGCCTTGGCAGCGAAAACGAGTGCCAAAAATTGCAAATTGCAAATGCTTGCCAATGCTGCCGATTGATTAGTGATAATTAATTTTGGATTGTGCAATTTGAATATAAACACACGTACTATGTACGTACGCGTACGACGTGGACTTTGGCTCTGCTGCTGCTGCTGCTGCTAGGCCAATCAAGTTTTGCACAGCAGCACATGCAAAACTTGCTCAAATTGCACATCGGGCGGCGGGTTACGTAATCAAAACACTACAGAACTCGCAAAGTGTAAATTCGCGATAATTTGTATGCAAAGTGCGTAAAAACAAACTTAAGGACGCGTGACTAACTCGTTCTAGCCTGGCACTTGCACGGCACTGGGGCTCGGACGGACGTTTTTTTTGCAACACAAGTTTGCAAATTTTCGTAAAAGTTTGCAAATTTTTGCAAATTTAGCATTCATTCCTTACCTTTTCAGCAATTGTTGTCACAGACTCCCTGAGTATACTTCGGTCTCCGATGGGCTCCAATGGCTTTTTCTCCGGGATTCTCTTGTACACCATGAGCACACATCCGACGAGGTATAACATTTTGTAGCAAAATCGTAAAATGGATGCGAAGAGAAATGCCCCGACTGTGTAGAACACTGTAACAATTAAAAATTCGTCAGGATTTTGCGAATGCAGACTTGAGGACGACATGACTAATTGACCAAACTAGCAACACTAGACTATGCGTCCGACTCTGCAATTAGCACAACTGTGTTTATTTATTTCGTCCTAGTCAACTCCTGGCCAACTCGACATCAACAGACGACAACTGATAACTGATTGTTGTTTTTGGCTGGCTGTCCATGGTGGCGAAGGCAGATTGCTTTGTCATGTCGATATTAATTTGCAAATGCTAATTTAGATTTGAAAATCGACTTCATGGTTGAATTAGCCAATTCGCCATACATTCGAGATACAAGTGAGTGGCTCTTCATTAGAGTCGAGCAGGCAGAGCCAGGGTTCAAAACTTTTACTTTTGGGCTCGCTGACAATTAATTTAAATTTTGAACATGATGTCAGGTAGTGTAGAGAGCTGTTAAGTTTAGAGTTTGGACTTAGGACTACGCAACGTAGACAATCTCATCTCTGCCTGCCTGACAATCACTTGACTTCAAAAGCCTTGAAACAATAGTTATTTTTAAATACACAAAATATGCATTGCATTGCCCTGCCGAAAGCCCAACTATTGCTTTCCACTTTACTTTGTATGTAGATATCGCATGTTTGCACAACACAACTCATAATAAATTGGCTGGCTAAATTAAGTCAGAGTCAAAGTCCACTTTAAGATTTTGACTTGACTTGACTTGACTTGAGACACTTGAAAGAAAGACACCGAGAGAGTACACAAGTACACAGAGATAAATTCAAAAACAAAGGATTGACAACAGATCGCCAGTTTCGCCAGCCAATCAGTGCGATGCGATCGATGCTAGTGCAAGTGTTGTGCTGGCTGAATGCGTATTATTTAAACAAAATGTGAAATTAGGCATGTAGGCGAGCAGGCAAACAAACGTGCAGTTGCAGTCGCAGCGCAATCACCAACTCAATCGTCAATCAGCTAAATCTACAAATGCAATGCTGTGTTCAAAGTTAAACGTTGGAATCATGCTTTGCATATTTATTTAAATGGTTATTTTTAATTAAGAATTTAGTTATAGCCTTGCTGGCGGTAGTTAGTGGCAGGCAGTGCTGTCACTGTGTACCCTGTATTTAAGCATTTTGCACAATCTCATTGCATTGTAATTTGCATTATTTAAAGATTCAAAGAAAACAAAAAGGCACTGTCTACTTTTGTACCTCTATGTTTAATTTTAGTTGAAAAAAATACAAATGAAATGAAAATGAGATCCTTTACATTTTTGGCTTTTTTAGTTTTATGTCTGAATTTGCCTTTTTTCTACCCATCGCCACCGGTTTGGGCACAACATAACTGATCACTTTTGTGCATTTTGACGGCTTGAGCTTGACCATGAAACTAAAGGGTTTATTTTTGTGTTTACAATTTGGAAGCCAAAAAATCCCCAAAATCTGGTCTGGGTCTGTGCAAGAGGTCAATTGCACCGGGATCGGGAGGGACGTAGCTAACCTTGAGGTAAGTAGCCTTGGAACTTGGAAGTCAACAGCTGTTTTGGTCATAAATTCATATCTTTTCTTGTCATCACAACAATAAACAAATTAAACTGAAGTATGCAGAGCTGAACCTGAACCTTCAACTACCCGTAGCAAAACAACTCGAAATTTTAATTGAACTGCAACTGCAAACTACAAGATAAAAATCTGATAAAAACGATTTAAACCTAATCAAAAATTTATTGTATGAAAATTGCCTAAATTGCAGATGGTTCAGTTTTAATGTAAACACAAAGATTGGAAAAGCGCCGTCAGCCACAAAATTACACCAATCACAATTATACAACTCTCGTAAACCATTGTTGTGAGTTAATTAATTAACAACAACGGCTAATTAATTAACTGAATTAGAATTGTTACAATTTTTTGCAATTATGAATTACCTCCTTTGGTAGAAATCATTTCCAAGACTGGGAGATTAACTCCAGTCAATTCTTCAATCAAACTCTTGAGTTTTAAGAGCGGCATTGTTGCTTGATTGATTGTTGCCTGGCTTGGCGTTGTCACCTAATCCTTTAAGTCCTTTCGTCCGTTACTTCAAAAATTGCACACACTGAATTCCAATATTTTTATAAACTAAACTTGGTCGACTAAACACGTATGTAATGGCTAAATTCATGAGCTGAGCTGCTAAGTGCTACAAATAAAATTGTTGCTAAAAACGACTACTAAATCCACGCAGCGAAATGAAGTGAAACGAACTAAAATTGAATCAAAACAACTCAAATTGTCTGAAATTCAATTTAAAATTCAACTCCAAAATTAAAGTCTTCAAAATTTTTCAAAAGTTGTCAAAAGCGACTGCAGATTTCAACGAAGATCTGCACTTCCTAATTTTGTGTTCCTGCCACTTCCTTCCGGCTTTGGACTAACTACTAACTCCAAGACAAGTCGAGTAATTAGTAAATCCTCAGCCCAAAAAAAAATGCAGCAAAAATTCTAGCAAAATTCTTTTGGATGATTTAATGATATTTTCCGGCCAACTGGCTCGTCTGCCGTCCAAACCAAAACTGAATGCATGGTTCTTATGAACGTAGCGAGTGTTGTCGTCGAGCAACTCTTGATTTTAGTTATTGGCGAGGTCAAACGTTTGCTCATGACATGAGTACACCAGACACTCCAACCCCATCGTCATTACCAGCACCAGCGGACAACCCAAAGCCCAAGCTCCACAACTTTTCAACAATCAGCCTCAGCAGCAGTTTGAATCGTTTGATCCAACAATGCAATGCGTGTTTTTCCCAGGCCAGGCCAAGCCAGGGCACTTCATTGTTATTCATTGCATTATTGAGATTATTGTAATCGTACCTCTCATTTGAGATTCAGCTTCAGCCTCAGCATGTTAAATCTTCTGAGCAGACTTTGGAGTTTAGACTCAAAAACTTTTAAAAGGCCAAGGGAAGGGAAGAAAAAAAAGGAAAGGATTGGATTTAGGGATGCTGACTGCTGATCTGGCAGTACCATGTGTGTGCCATGTGTCCCTTGCACTGAGCTGATGCATTGCATGGTCAACAATATGCATGTACAACAATATGTACTTCATTGTTGTTGTTTTGAGCAGCATTTGACCATTTTGTCCACATTGGACATTGTTGCTGCTACTTCAGTCAGCTGCTGGTAAGCTTGTACTTACGATGATGTCGTAAGTCCAAGTCCAAGTAGTCGTACAAAGTTCGTAAGGATTTGTAAACGTTCTGCATCGTAGGAATTTGTGTAATTGTTGCAAATTTTTTTTTGCAACAATGGCAATGGCTGACATTGCAGTTTGCTTGCACTCACAACCGCTACCGCACAGCACGGCACAGCATCGCTCAGAGCACAAAATGTGCACAGTGCAAGTGCAAAGAGCAACAAAGTGTAACAATGATTGAATAATCATAATCATAATTTAATAAGAGCAAAATTGTTGAGTCTTTAATCTTGAATCTTGAGCTTGAGTCAAACTCAGTCAGTCAGTCAGACATACGGCTAAATTGAACTTGGCTCAATTTCAATCATTGCAATTGAAATTGCAGGGATAGGATATTAGGTGTAATTTTGTACCAAGTACTCATACAGCTCAGATTAGATAAATTTTGCAAGTTTAATTTTTCGCAAAGAATTTTACAATTCGATTGTTGCGGATTGCAGAGCAGAGTCTGAGAGTGTAAATTTGTCAGACTACGGTTTCTGCTGCTGCTGTATTATTAGTCAATTTTTTGTAGAAGAAATTGCGATGTTTTGCATTGCAATTTGCAAATTATTGAGCGAGAGCATTTCAGAGTTTCAGACGTATTTTGAGCCAAATGCTGCTAAATTGATCAGGGACATTGTTGCTAAAAAAAAAACTTACAAAACCTGTACAGCAAAGATTTCGTACACGTGGTCAAGGCGGTCTGCTGGTGGTCTAAGTATCTTGCATAACGTTGGAAGTTGGGATTTGGGATAGGAATGAGAATTTGCGAATTGGATGACAAAAACTAGAAAGCTATTACCTAATTCGTTCTACACGTATTCATCATGAGAATTTTGGACCAAAATTAGGACCTAAGCAGCTAAACTTGAACTGACTTACTGAAGGTCGCCTTGTTGCAGAAATATGGGCCTTGCCATGTCTGGAGCATTAAATGTATTCAATGTTTGCCTAAGTAAAAAATTTTAAAAATTGCAAAAAGTGCAACAAAAAAATTCAAGAAATTGCATAAGAATATTGCGAAAAAGTGCAAAAATTTGCAAAAGATCCAAATTCTATTTAAACTCATTCCATACACTGTAACTTGACTCATCTGAAAATGCTTTTGTGTACCGGTGCGGTAGTGTATTCATTCATTGCTTTTCATTTCTTCTGGGTTTAAGCCTACTGCAAATTAGACTTGAACCACTACTTGAATTCCAATTTGCAAATTAATTTCAGCTCAATCCAATCGGAGATGTGCACAGTGAAAATTGTACGCTGCTACAATAAAATCACATCATCATTGACTTTCCAGACGCTCCTCGTCTTTTCGATTGTTACACTTCATTTTCCAAAATTTGCAATTTCCAATCTAATTGTTGTAAAATCTAAAGCCTGACGGCATGGTCAATGGGGAAAACCCCTATCATGGAATTGGAGTAGGATTCAAAATTGATTGAAATTTTTAAGCACTCAAATGCTAAATCCGGTTTGAAAGCAATTAGTGCATACTTTTATGTAGAGACAGAGGGCAAAGACACAGTTTATGACACGAAAATGCGCGTTGAAGTTGCAAGTGCAACATTTGCAACAATCTACGTCAATTTTGGACTAATCAATTTGTCATCAAAATCTACACTTGTGTAAGGTCTTGGCAGATGCTAAAATTTTAAAACACGGCTTTCAAATAAAATGGATTGGGTTTAAGCGCTTGACCCAATTTGTCTTAAGTGTAGTAGCAAAATTACACACAATAAAAGACGAGGTCTTGCTAATTTAGCATCAAATTGAAATCTCATTAAGGATCGATGAATTGACAGGAGGGCAGGTTTTCAATCCAATTAAGATTATTCGTTCTCAGTGCTGAAAATTATGTAAGGCCAAATTCATTCACAACTAGCAAGCAAAAATTTTGAAAACTTGTCCACTTGTAGTTGTGGGGATTTTGTGGATGATTCTGATTCAAGTTAAAATTTATTTGTCCTTGTCTCGAAATGTAAATTCAATACGGAAGTGAATAAATATGCAAATAATGCAGAGCAAACATTGCATTGGTGCTGCAAAGAAGGAAAAAATTTGCATGGAATTGCATGGCGAACCCTTGAAACTTGTTGACTTCTATTTTTTACTTCCGATTGCTTCAACCCGTGCGTGTCTTGCATCACGACAGACATGATTCACCTTGAGACGCCTCGTAAAGATCAGACGTACGTGATGCTCAGAAAAAAAATTAAGCTTTAATTCGCAATCTTTAGTGAAATTTAGTCGACATCATGAGCCCAATCGAATTTTTGAATCACATCTTTTGATTTTTCAGCAAAATTTGACGACTTATGTTTGAAATTTAGCCCAGAAAACATTGGGTTTTGGCAAGGATTTGTTAAATCTCACGGGGATTTTAGCAAAATATTTCCTACAATGCAGAATTAAAGAAGACCTACGTACAAAATTAACTTACTTTCATCGGCTAACAGACCAACAACATGTTCCAACTTTCAGTTTTCAAACTTTCAAGACGGATGTAATTTTATGAAACTTTAACAACAATCAAATTGGACTCGTGGGAAAATAAAATGGCCTTCGGGCTCTGGGGATTGTCCATCTCTTGAGCTTGAGCTGTTTTGTCTCAATCTCATTGTTGGGAAGATACATTGTATTGTGGGAACCTTCCTCTTTCTTGTATTATTTGTATAATTAAAAAAAGCCATTAAAGCCGCAGTCACAAACTTTTTTCTTACCCTTAACCATTAAGCAAGACCTTCAATAGTTTCTTGTGCCTGTGAGTTGATGAGTGCGATTTATTGCGAATTTTTGGCATCAACATTTTCTGACCATTTCAGAATATGTTCTTCAGATGCAGGTGCAGTTTGGCTCGGCTGACTGGCAAAATGAATGCATTTCGCTCAATTCCTATCCAATCAAATGCGTTTTTTTTCATGTTACGTATGGGAAAATGGAGATTGCAGAAAGTAAAAATATGGCAAAAATTCACAAGGCTAGGCTGAGTCGCTGAGCTTCTCGCAAAATTGTACTCGTGGTTCTGACTCATAAAAACTAATATAAATTACTTGACAATTTATCACAAACCTACAATTTAATGGGTCACTGCCATTTTGTGTGGAAGCTAGTGCTTATTGTTTGCACTAAAAGTTTAGTTA
>JAQGCM010001510.1:0-14980 GCA_034699705.1 Hymenaphorura dentifera | reverse complement strand
ATCTAGTCTGGGCGGCGTGTGGGTACCTTATCCTCCTTCCTAAGACTGCTCTAAAATACATACATACATACATACATGTTGGAGACAGAATTGCACAATTTTGCGAATCAATTTCCTATTGTAATTGTCTTTCTTCGTTTGACTTGCATGTCCTACTTCCTACATCATAATTTTGGCTGAAGATTTTCTGGCAGTAGACTAGCAAGTTCAAGACACAACTTTAGTAGCTTTGTATGTATGAAGGAGCAGGAGAGCGACCAAAGAAATTTCTGGCTCTGAATGGATTGGATTTCTAATTAAATGTCAAACCAAACATCAAATAAACTCAAATGCTTTGTTGAGTAATGTGTACAAAAGTAGGAGCAATTTGCTACTCCTACTGCTCCTGCTGTAGCAGATTGTTCACATTTTTCCCCGTTCAGTCAGAGCTTTCAAGAACAATCACTTTTCCTTTTGATTTTCTCCCAGCAGTAGCGGCAGGAGCAGCAGGACTTCGATGCGATGCGATGCGATTCCGAATGCCCATGTTCTCATGTTATTCTACTCAATTGAACGACTTGAGTTTGTGGAGTTGACATCCTTTTGAAAATGAACCAGACAGGCAGGCAGGCAGGCACTGAAACTAAACTTCTACAAAGCTGAGTGACTAGCCACTTTCTCCCGCACAACGCCGACGGGAGAAAGTTGCGTTCACGCTGAAATTTCACGACTTGGGTGTGGGTGACAAATTTTTTGCATTAAACTAGAATTGGTTGGCCATTAAATTGTCCAAAAGACTCACGCAGTCAACCCCGCCCCACAAGCATTTCTTCAAAATTAAGTACGTACCACAAAAAGCTTGACAGAATTTTCAATTTGGACCTAACAATAGTGCATGTACAAGGTGTGATCTTGAGGGACTCATATGCAGAACCTGACCTAAACTGGACCCGTTCACCTGTTAACTTAACTAACACGTGTTCGTTCATTTGCAATGTCGGTCGACCCGGCCCTTAGTGAGAATGTCGGAGCTTTAGTCCAATCCAAATGTATGTAATGTTTAATGTAAACGTTGACCTTGGAAATACTTCTGCTGCTGCTGTGACTGGTGCTAGTGCTGGCTTTTGAGCTGTTTGAAAACTTTTCTAGAAGTCAAGATTGAATTCAAAGCAAAGCTTGGTTTATTTATTATAAGTGGAAAACTTTCTCCACAGCACTGCACTGCACTGCAGGGGCAGGCTGTGACAAGTCTGCTGCTGCTCCGCTTTTGACGGTGCTAATGGATTTTAATGGCTTGACTTGACTTTTTACAACGAACGAACTCGGGCAAGATTGCAAAAATGGACAAAGTCAAAGTGTTTTTTTAGTAAAACTTGCTATTCAGGTTCAAATTTTGATCAAAATTTGAAATTTTTGTTACTGTATGATTTGGCACGAAAATTAATTTTGCTACACTAAGTTTGAAATTATCTGCAGCAGCACAGAGCAGAGGAGAGAAAGTAGAAGCACGTGCTTATTCCAGATCCACGTGGAACAGAATAGAATGTGTGAGAAAGTTTTGCGAAAGATGCGAAAAGAGAACCACTACAAAAATCTCGCAACTCTCGACTCGACTATACATTAAATAAGAATTCTAAGAAAATGTTTTCTTTCTGCTTAAGTTTTCCATTGTTCAGCAGCTCCTTCCTTTCAAATCTTTCAAATTGTGAGTTCAGTTGGGCGAAGCTCTCTCTCTCTAGCTCTGCAACATTACATAACATACATTAGTAATTAGCTGACTGGTGGTGGTTTAGTTTGGAAGCTGAGTGAGTGCAAAATTTATGAGGAAAGGACATGTGAATTGTGAATGTGAATCCTGTGAATTTTGTCTCTACTAGAGCAAAAAACGAATGTTGCAAAAAAAAAATGTTGCAAAAAAATTATCCATATTAGCTAGAGCAAAAAACGAATATTGCAAAAAAATTATCCATATTAGCTAGAGCAAAAATGTTGCAAAAATTGTCCATATTAGTTTAGTGCATTGCTGTATTTCCTAGCAACTATTTGAACCAACCTATTCAACTTTTCTTATTCAGTTTTAAAAAACTGAAAACAAATTTTGTCCATTATATACTTTCCTTTATGGTGCTGACGCTCTGGATTTGACTTAAGTAGACTAGACTATGCATGCATGAGGTCGACTTGGAATTATTAGTATGCATCTCGAGATTGCATTTACGTGCGTTAGCATATGCAATGGTTGCGAATGAATGTTACACATAAGTTTGAATTGATATTTTTGGCTCGGTGCAGGCGGTACGAGTGCAAAAAAAGTTGCTAAACTAAGTAAAGCTTTTTTCTCCTGCTGCGGCTGCCGTGCTGGAGCTGTCCGCGAGGCTGTGCTGTGATTCTCCCAAAAAAAGTATGCATGCATGTCAGGCACGTAAGTATTCATACAATTCACTGGAGCTCCACAATTGTACAATCTGCCTGCATTGAACTGCACTGAAATGGATCTTTTGAGTACTGTGAAGACGAATTGCTTTTGAAGAATTGCAGTTCAGTTGCAGGTTGAATTTTCTAGTAGTCCGGGCCCGGGTCCGGGTAGGGCAGGGCAGGGCAGGCCAGGAAGACAGGACTGGACAAGAAGTTGAATCTGAATCTCCAGGTCCAAGTCCTGGAAGGAGCCGGGTAGAAGCAGGACAAAGTAGTCCTGGAGACTTTTTTCTAGTCTACGAGATTGAGATGCGTGCAATGCACAAAAGAAGGATTATTTCTAATGGAAGAGAACCAGAAGAAGAGGAAGCAGCAGCAGGAGCAGAACTAGATGAAGATGAAGATGAAGAATTGAATGTATTTTTCTCATTCCACAATCAGATCCGTTCACTTTCACTCATACACAAAGATTCTCAATTTATGTAATACAGTGCAGTGCAGTGCAGCACAAGCATTCGGAACCAGTACTTACTACTTACGTACGTACTTGGTCCGGAAGCTCTCAGCTGGAACTGGAACTGGAACCCGGTTAAACTTGAGTCGTCTCCAGCCTCAAGTCTGCGGAGCTTAACATTGTACATACATATGACCTCAAAGCATTCTACGTACGTACATCTGCTCAAAATGCTTCAAAATTCCATACGCTGAGTCCCACGTATCCCTGACTGAATACAGTCAGGTACGACGCAGGATTGACGTGCTCCCCATACCTGATGTGCAGGAGTAGTTGATTTGAATCAACCTTAATATTCGATTTAGCATATTCCATTAGACTGACGGACTGACTGACTGACTGAGGCTCAGATTGAGGGACGAAGTTGAGTTGGCTCTGGCTCCTCCGATGAAAAGGTCACAAAAGATTTGCTGGCTGTGTGTCACGGGCACGGAGCTAGGCTAGCACGTGATCATGTAATGTACAGAATCTGTGTGCACTGTGCGAATGCATTTACCTTGGTTTTCAACAACTTGTGCTGTACGTCAAATCACCGTTAGCCTACGAAAGAGTATGAATTTTGGAAGCGATTTTCGATTATTTATCTAGTGATATAGCAGATATGTATGCATGCATGGATTTGTTGGGAGTTTTAATGCTTACAATTATTGTACAGGGAGGTTCAACTCCACACTTTACTTGTGCAAATGCATTATTACATGAGAAATGGTCACTCTTGGACCACCCTGCCTTGCCTGCCTGCGTGCCGTATTTGTTATTCGCTATACGCAAAACTAGTCAGTACTACTGTCAGTCTGACAAGTTCTACTCTTCATAATTATTCATCTTCATGATTTTATGGTTCGATTCCTGGCACTGGCAGTATTTTTATAGCTAGATTGCCAGGGTGACGATTTCCATGATTATCGCCTTAACTATGGACGAAGATAATCTAAGGGTTAAGGATTCGACCAAGTGTGATCTAATTGCTGATATGAAATGTCTTCTAGCTTTTTTCAGCACATCAATTTTGGTTGAGTAGTTTTCCCCTCCACTACTATGAATATTTTTTGTCGTCATCATTGTTCCTTATTTCCAACTTGGGCCAATTAGACCTCACGTTTACATTGTGCTTGTCGGATATTACATATACGCTAGAATTTTCTGCTATGAATCAAATGAATAAATAAAAATTTGTGCTAGCTAGCCATGCATCGCATGCATGGGTGGATGAGCATTGAGCACAATGCAAGCATAAGCCACAAAGTCAACCTCAACCCAAATCTCTCCAGATTTCATCACAAAATATGAATGAAAATCTAGCCAGCGTCAACCTCTATGCCTCAGAGCCAACGTCAGGTTCATCAAATTTCGGTTCTTTCATTCCCATTCCCATTCCTTAGGAAGTAATAAAAGCGAAAAGTTGGAATTGAAAACAGATAATTAAAAAGAATCCCAGCCGCAGGCTCCCAGCTCGGCCCGCCCCCGCACGGCGTACCCTTGTAACTTGTAAATCCAATTGTTCATATTTTATGAGTTCCTGACCTATTTCCTCCCTCCGCCACCGCACTCCTACTTCTGCTTCCCGTAGCAAGGATTAAAATTCAAACTCTGACTCTGACTCTGCCTGACTTTACGTTTCCAACATTTATTATTAAAGAAATCGGAAGTTGAAGTTCTCAAGTTGTGTCGGTGTCGGTGTGCGTCTTCCTTCTGCAGTTGTTGAAGTATGTATGAATGTGAATGCAATGCGAATGAATTTGACAAGAATGAGAAGAACTGAGATGCTGCGGTCGCGGTCGGTTTGGTACTTGGTACCGGTAGTATTACATTTCCTTAGAGGGTCCAATCCTCTCCCTGCACTTGAATAAAAGCGCTGATCGTCGGTCTTATTTCTTATCATTTTAGAGGCTGTGTACATATTACGCAATTGCCCTTCGCCCAAGGCAAGGATGGCTGGCTGGTTGTCTCTGTCAGCAAAGGCAGAGCAAGAGCCTACCCCTTCAATCCAGTACGTACAGACATGTAGGCATTTCGCACAATAGAACAAATAAATGTTATCTCTGCATGAATGAGCTGTACGTTCATCTTGATCTTCTAATATCAGCAGCACTCCAGTCTGCAGTCTGGTCTTCTGCATTTTGTATCGCCAAAGGGAACATGCTCTCATAATTACTTGACCTTCTTTACCGAGATTTTATGATTTGACATAGTCAATTCGACTTTGTACCAGAACATGGAGGAGTTCAATGATCAATAAACAATGTCAATTCCAAGTGTTTCGGAGAACCTTTCTCCAAGCTCTTCAATTTGTCAATTTTCGGCTCCACTCCATCATTGCAATGAGAAATTGGATGGAAATGGACGTCAATTTCAAATTCCAATTGTGACAACTTCGGCTGCTGTGGAGGTAGAGTTCAAGATAGCAGATTAGGATAGAAATTGCACAAAATCGCAAAATCGTTTTGCTTTCACTTTTGGTAACAAACTTGGGAGGGAGACAAAAGATCCCACTATCTGGCTTTTCTGCTGGCACACAAAATAAGTGAAGGCAATTGAAAGTCAGGCGACCAATTTGCGAATCGGCACAGCACAACGGAATTCTCAAATTGTCACTTTAATTCAATATGGATTGATTTTGATTTCTTTCCTCAATTTTTACGTGTTTGTTTTGTTTCTCCACATGGAATTCTCAGTCAGCAGACAATGAGTTCAACAAACTCGCTCTTCTTTAGAGCATTTAATCTTGCAATTTTTTGGGGGTATTTGACCTGTTTATGAACAAAATGAAAGCGTAATTATCTAATTTCAAAATCAAATCTAGAATTAAAATTTTAAATACCCCGTCAGAACCTTCAGCTAACGCATAGAATACTTGCATTTTTAATGACTAATTATTCTGATTTCCAATAATTTCAGGTGTTCTAGCGGAGCATGAGAGCTTGGACGAGCACTTCGAACCATCACATCAACCACTATTATCAAAACCAGTCAAAAAATTCCCCAAAAGAGCCCCAAGTTCCGGGTCACTCCGCCATCCTCAACCGAGCGGAAGTGGAAGTTGTGTTGCTGCTGGTACTTCCGGGGCCAAATCGACCGTTGTTCTTCAGAACCCTGCTCACCCACTCGCCTGTGGAAGTTCTAGACGTCTCTCAATCGCAACAATCGTTGTTTCTCCAGCCACTGCTTCAGCTTCAAATTGCGAACCATCAAATTCTACTGCAGCTGCTGCCGGCGTCCAAGGACGTACTGCTTCGGGTTCTGAAGTCATCGTTGGCATAAAAGTAGATGATAAACCATTGTCGACAGCATGGCAGACGGCACTTAGTGCGACCTCAATGAGTACCAAAGCTAGAAGGGTTCCTAGGCGTGGGAAGGTCATTCCTGACCGACCTGCCAGGGCCCTCTTTTGTCTCGACCTCAAAAATCCTATCAGGAAATTATGCATTGACGTAGTGGAGTGGAAGTAAGTAAAACAAAAAAAATTTATTGCACGTTCTCATTGCACATTTTTGTCGTCCAAATTTAGACCTAAACGAGAAAGCAGAAAGCAGTATTCAAAGCCTGAGCCAGCCAGAGCGAGACTGTAATTCTAATTTTTCGAATTCAATTCATTTCATCAAAATAAAGTCGAATTTGGCTCCTGATTTTAGTCCCACACAATTTGATTGCTTGCATACAACTTTCTACCTTTGAAATTTATATTGCAAAAGGCTTTGGTTGAATTTGAATTGAATGGCTCTTAAAAAGTTGAAGGGGAATCGAGTCAGTCAGTCTCTCGTCCTAAGACTATCCAATTATTACACCTGCTGCTTGGAATTGGCTGTGTTTGTTTCCAATTTAGTTCAATTTGTTGCTCTTCATTGAAATTCAATATAAGCCTTCCTTCCTTCCCACTTTTAGTAGCCATGTGGCCAAGTGGCCTCGCATGTCATGAGCAATTTGTCATCAAAGCTCTGCATGCATAAGTCCACAGTGTTCAGCAGTAATAAGTGGTCTTTGACTTTCCCTTAATCAAGAAGCAAATGACGCATGCAGAGTGCAGAGTAGAGAGTAGAGAGACAGAGTTTTGATTTCTATTGCATTCGCAGATAGCAAAATTTTCATCAAAAAACGAAATGGCCTTTCATTACAACTAAATAGTTTTGAATAGACTTTGATGATTCGATTGAAATTGCGACCTGCGACTTGCGAGGTACAGGTACATACTTGACAAATATGAAAGTGAAAAATGACTTTCCCTGCCTCGGTGTAAACCATAGCCTATGGTCTTCGAAATTAGTAGCTTTTGTAGAAATTTAGGTGAAGAGGAAGATCACATTGACATATTATTCCCAAGGGTCACCGCCGGGCTGGGCACGTATGTCCCGAAGGGCACGGCAGGCATTTTTGCCTCAGTCCAGTCTCATTTGTATTCTAGTCCAGTAGTACTTACTAAATTCGAGCTCCTATCTCTTACCTATGGTTAATACAGTATTAATTGGAAGGAATTCTCAGTCCCAAGGATCTCCCGATATCACGCACCGCACACCGCACCGCATGTACTGACTCTTCTCCACTTTCCACTTACGTACACTAATCATTCCTTCTTCGTACTCTTGTTAACTTGGCTTTCTTTTTGGTGCGTGGTCGTCTTTTGGTTTTGATAGATTTTCTCTGAACAATTAATAGTTTCATGGCTCTAATCAAAATCTAATATCTTATTTTTCCGAAAGTCCTGGATGATTCTTGAGAGAATTAGTAGGGATTTTGGTGGCTGAGGGTGAGCGGTCGCGCTCAGCGAAAGGGACTGTGAAAAATGGAATCCTTTTTTTAGTATAATGAAGGATGACAGACCCTACCAGTCGAAGAACAAAATTATGAATTTTGCATGCATTATTTTTTGCTCACGTCCTTGGATCCTACCTCCTACGAAATAAACAATAGAATGCCCGAATAGCTTGCCATTTTTAAATATTTAATCTAGGATTGTTTAGAAGTCTTGGAATTCAGGCGGTCACCCGTCTTTTCGTGAATTGCCGATTTCGGGATACAGAAAATATTGCCAAAACTGCACTTGCAAAACCCTTGCAAATTTCTTGAAACTGACATTTGTTTTCTTTCTCGATTTGATTTCTAACTCCGACCTTGAAAACCGTACGCACGTATCTGGATGTTATCGCTACAGAGGAGAAAGTTGATTTGCATATCTAATAAACCCAGTTTCGGCCGGCCAGCCATGAAAGGCTAGCACGTGGGTGGTCGTCAGGTGGGCGGGTGGATTAAAAGATTACCTTGGGAATCTTACTTTTATGGTTCGAATTGTAATCTTAATTAAATTCAGGGATTATACTCTGGATTATAAGACAAGTACTATAACTATGCTGACGACGACGTACGTCTGTGCTGTGCTGTGCAATTGCAATTTTTGGTTGCTTGACAACGAATGCATAACCGAAAATTCTATTCTGATTTAAATTGGCAGCAGTGCTTTCTATTCTACGAAGTTGAAAGCGATTCTGATTCGGATTAAAAAAAACTTTCTCTTGAAAATTGAAAAAATTACTTGAAATTTTACAGACCGTTCGAGTACCTGATCCTTTTGACAATTTTTGCCAATTGCGTGGCCTTGGCTGTTTACACTCCTTACCCAAGCTTGGATTCCAATGGAGCTAACTCCATTCTGGTAAGTGGATCAAATTCGCATCTTTGCTCACAATTTCATTTTAAGAGCCGACGATTTAAAGTTTAATTAATTAATCGAAATATACATATGTACTTTACTAATTAATATGCTCGTACTTCCCCCTCACGATTCAACTAATCAACTTTCTGAGAGCGAGTGTCTGTGACTAATTAATTAATTTCGAGTCTATTGGTCCTCCTTGGTCCGCAAATTTCTCCAAAGGCTGAGTCGAGTCAGCGGCTCGCTCGCTCGCTGAGATTCTCAATTCTCACGTACGCCAAACTTTACTCACCGCTCATTGCATTGCTCTCTCACCACTCTTGTTAATCAACTAATCACTGCAAATATAAACTCAAAATGAAATCTGACACTCTAAATTTGCTTTGTATTACGTAATCAAATGAAGTAATTGGATAAACGGGCTCTTAATGAATTGGCTGCTTTTTATTGTTTTTTTCGCAGGAGAAAATCGAGTACGTCTTCATGGGAATATTCACTGTAGAGTGCATCATGAAAATCATTGCCTACGGTTTCGTGGGCCATCAAGGCTCCTATCTTCGGAACGGTTGGAATTTCCTGGATTTCACAATCGTAGTCATAGGGTAAGTACCTTCCACTTTTCCTGCTGCTCCTGGCTTTTCAAAGTGACAAAACCATAAACTTGATTACAAAATCGATTCTAAACACTCCTCCTGCACTGGTATCATTTTATTCACCATTAACTTGCACCGTGCGTCGGAGTAGAAAGAGGTCTTGTCGTAGTTACATAACAATGCCTATGATGAGATTGTCTATTGTCCCGATTGGGTGGGATTGCGATTGGTCGGGGCCATCAGATTTTGCGACCAGCTCAAGCTCAACTCTCGTCTTCTTCTTTAATTACAGATTTGTGAGTACCGTGATTCAGGTGTTTACGAGTGACGGCTTTGATGTGAAAGCACTCCGAGCATTCCGTGTTTTACGACCATTGAGACTTGTCTCTGGAGTTCCAAGTAAGTGCTCAAATAAAATTTTCAAAAACACGACCAACCACCACTCTTCTAAATTATCAAATTTATTCATTCATTCTTCAGTCACATCCAGATCCAGATCCATCCAAGTCCAGATCCATTGTTTTGTTTTTAATGGGTTGGAATGGAGGAATGAGCAATGAAATAAAAACTTAGGCAAAACTTCACGCTGCTTTAGAATAATTTAAATGCCCAAATTTAATTGACGGCCGTTGGAATTTAACTCTGATTGACTTGTGTTTGTTCTGCTAGGTTTGCAAGTTGTCATGAATTCGATTCTACGTGCTATGGTGCCTTTGTTGCATATCGCGCTCTTGGTCCTCTTCGTCATCATCATCTACGCCATCATTGGGCTAGAGCTTTTCTCTGGAATTCTACACAAAACTTGTTTCCATAATGTTACAAGTAAGCTCTACATACATAATTCTCTGGCTATTCATTCGCAAAGTTGCAAAGTTTTGTTTTGATTTGTTCTAAAAAATTTAAACGCTACTTTCATTTCGTATCTATTATATTGTGTGTGTGCAGAAGCCATGATGAAAGATCCAAAGGCTTGCGGTGGGAGTTTTAATTGCGAAGAAGAAGCAGATCATTTCTGCGGAGACGGGTGGGAAGGACCACACAATGGCATTGTCAATTTTGACAATTTTGGGCTCGCCATGTTGACTGTCTTTCAATGCATTACGCTGGAGGGATGGACAGATATCATGTATGATGTAAGTGTGGCCGTCATCGCTTTCACCACTTTCTCCAGACAATCCCAAAAATCTTCATAGTAGACCAAAGACATACATGAATTAATTAGATTCTTAAATTTTTCTCAATTGCAAGGTACAAAATGCATTGGACAATACGTGGGAGTGGACCTATTTTGTCTCATTGGTTATCATCGGAGCATTCTTTGTCATGAACTTGATTCTCGGTGTGTTGAGCGGGTAAGTGTCGACAAAAATTTCACTCAATTTTTCTGTAAGCAAGCAAAACATGTTCCTGTGGATTCAGTACAAAATTCGAAATTTGAAATGAAATTTTAAGTCATGCACAAAATGTATGTACAAAAACTTGCCCAACTATTTCAAGAAATCTTCGGCTTGTCTGCCAGTTCACTTTGGTTTGTAGACCTGGAATCGCACGACTTTCTTACTTTGCGTGAATCGGACACCAAAAACTACACTAGTAGAAATTCTTTAGTAGTTATAATTTATTCAATCCAACTTTCAAATCTACTCCTCTACGTTGTTCTGTTCCGGTATTGTACTCGGACTAAATTTTGCAACATTTGGAGCACTAGCATTCGCCATTATTTCCGCAAGCTAAGCCAAGAAGAAAACTCAGAAGCCATTTTCTGGTGTCGTCCCAGTCTCTTTGGAAACTGCGGTACAGAGATCGTAATTGCATCTCGATGTCTTGTCCTTGTCACTTTCTAACGGCGGCGTGGACATTTAAAGTAGGCAGGCACGAGGGACGACATTGCATTGCAAATTCAAGAGACAGTTCACAATTCACAGTCTTCAGGGAGACAACCGAACCGAAGCCAGGGAACCACAATCACCTCAAACTCCACACTCCAGACTTGAGAGATTCCAAAACTTGAAAGCAAATAAGACGGTAGTGGCAGAGCGACACGGATCGGTTTCTTGGAAATCTTGCCTGCAAGGTGCTTGAAGCTTGAGAAAATGAACCTCAGGTGTAAATTGCCAAATTGCCAATTAGGTTGTTTTGAAGTCCAAATAAGTGGCTGGCTGGATGGGTTCTCTCGAAAACCACCTGTAACAATAACACGCAGTACGTAGCTTAGACCACAGCCACAGCAAGGCACAGCCATATTTAATGCATGAGCTAGTTCATTCTCAGTTGATCATTTAAATAGTTAACTTGTTCAACCGAAGGCCCTTTAAGGGCCACTTTGTCAACTTGTCCCTTTGTTATAATTCTGGAAAAAACATACGTAGTCCCCCCCATGGGTTACATCTTGTCCTCAAATTTCCTTTAGCAAATTTTTATTTTGCAACAACGGACCCGGACAAATTCTGGTCTAGTTCTCCAGGCAGGCTCGCAATGCAAATGGCATATTGAGTACAAGTACAAGTACTCCGCGTATCTTCTACAAAATTAAATTCTGCACTTTGCACTTGATAGGATTGCTGTTGCTGAGCGGCCCCAAAGGATTTGATCGACTGACGATGAGTCACTGAGCTAAGTGGTTCCTAACTTACATGTTATTTTGATTAGGTACAAAGGTTGCATAGGTAAATAGGTTTGTCCACGGCGCTAATTAACTGACTCATCTTAATTGCCTGCCTTCTTGCTTCGTCACGTCGCGTCGTTTTAATTTGCAAAAGTGCAAATCCAAGTCGACACTTGTATGATTTCATAACCTTTTCACACAAGTGTTGCACCGCACCGCACTGCACAAAGCACAAGTGTCAAAATCTCAAATAGTTTAGCATTGCTTTGTACCTAACTAAATACCCGTGTTGGTTCTGCATTCTGCTGGCAAGTTGACATTTGAATGAAAATTCTAGCCAGGGTTAGAATTAGAACTAAAACCGAACCGAATGCTTTGTGCAAGTGGTTGCCTACACAATACAATACACTTCTGCATTGTACACAGACAAGCTAAACCGCTTTTGTTCCCGACCCGATCTCGACCCGAACCCGACCACGTCTGTAGTTTAATAATGAAAGTGAGTTGGTAATAAATAGGGCATGAGCTTGAGTTCGCTCCAGTTTGGTTGATTTATTGGCACCAAGTTGTTGTTTGGGAAGAAATTACATTGCTCGCTGTGGCTGTCGCGGTGTCGCGAAAGTCGCGATCGCGAATACTGGTCTGCCTCTACTTCTACACAATCCAGGTCTCCAAAACTTGCTTACTTACTTGCATACAATACAAGCCAAACCAAACCTTCGCCAGCTTCCTCCTTTTGACTCTCAAAATCCTTCAACGAAGCGTGCCTTAATAGAATTCTAGTTTACTACATAGCATTACGACAACTACTCAAAATCCCATCCGACCCATCCGTAAGGTGTTCCGCGGGGAGTCATCCAATCCACCACTCCCACCGACAGTCCCATTTCAACATTTCCAGACACCTTACAAGGCTACACTGCTCTGCTACTGCTCCAGCTCATTGCGAAATTGCGATTGCGAAATGCGAAGTGAACTACTTTACATACACAAAGAATGAAATGGAAATGGAGACAATGCGTTTTCACAAACGTCTGTCTCTGCAGGAGTTTGACGACTAGAAAATCAATCAAATGTAAAATTTGAAAACAACAATTTAATTAAGACTAGATGATCAACAGATCAACCAATGCCAATATCGCACATAAATTTGCAGAGCTTTGCAAAAAAAAATTTCATCAAACAACGGAGATGTAACTAACGTTGAGGCAGTTTGGGTCGGTTTTGGTTCTAGTTCGGTTTTTGCACTGTGCCTTGTCTCGAAGAAGACATAAGACAAGGTGTTTTTGGTTTTGCTCAAAGGCAAGGGTGTTTGTTTTGCTTTTGCTCAAAGACAAGGAGTTTTGGCTTTTATTTGATGATGAAGATGATATTCCCTATCATCAAATTTTATAAACCATGGTGTATGTAGTCTAGCAGCAGCATGTATTGGAAAATGGTTGGATTTAGTCAAGTGAATCAAGTCAACGAAGCTTGCATAATGTTTAAATACAATGGAAACTCAATTTCATTTTGTTCAAGTCAAAGAGTGGTGCGTAGCGTGGCTTGGCGTGCCTCCTTGTTTTGGTTTGGTTACAGTACACAGTAGAAGGGTTTAGTAGGTGGGTTGCGGGGGGGGGTCGGTGCTTTCTCCTGCCTTGGCATTGCATTGCCTCCTTTCTTAGAATTCACCCGGCCAGGCCTAAGTGTCACATCCGTCCGAAGAAATCGGGTGCGGGTGTGCGGGTGTTTTGTCTTACGTCGAGTTTTGAAGTACACGTGCGGTGTGGTGCCGTGCTGGCAATTCCCGTTGTGTTGAGTTAGTGCTTGTTTAGAAACCTAATTGTTTTATTTTCCAAGTCTGCTCCTGCCTCTCTGTAAAATTATGCATGACTTGGTTAGTTAAACACTTTGACGACTAAGGAAGTCTAAAAAGCATGGATGCAGAAATAAAGCACTGCCACGCTCTGACGCAGTGCTGTGCTGTGCTGTGCAGTGCAGAGCTGCTGCTGCTGATGTTGCTCTCTCCTGTATACAACAAAACATGCATGCAAGCCATGCGAGCCGCGCCGGAGAGCTTTTCCAGAATTTCTATGGAACCAACCAAATGCAAAAGCCAAAGGCAAACTGCTAAACCCAACCCAAACCGAACGGACTAACCAAGCTGTCTGCCTGCACTCTGCATGTTCAGAAAGTCTGAAACGAAAACGAAAACTAAAACTAACCAGGTTGTTGCCCGTGCGAGTAGGAAACCTTAAAAGAAAAGCAAAATTTACACAATGCATGCTTACACAGCAGGAGCAGGCAGGCAGTAATGAAAGCTCAATTCAAACAACCACCACCACTGCACTGCTGGAGAACACAATTGTTGAAAATGAATGAGCTGAAACTTTGTTTTAAATCAAATTCCAATTACACTCAAAAAAAAAAAAAATTCCAGCGTTCTAGTTAATTAGGGTAATTGGAGGTGTAAATTACATCAAACATCGTCGGATGAGTCCGCTGCTCTGTGTGTAAAACAATGACAAAGAAAGCAAGAGAAATGTCAAGGGTTACGGGTATCGCGCAGCTAATTACAGGTAGTTCGGCTGGTTTTTGAGGTGCATTTGACATGGTACTGGACATCAAATAATTCTAAAATACGAGCGTGCGGACTTGGACTGACTCCTCACGCCCACTGTAAGGAAGTCTTGCTTTTGATAAACAAGACCTTTGCAATGTTGCTCACTTTAAAATGTCTTCATAAAAATTTACACGTAGTCATTGCCTCATTGACAATAAAATTTGACGACAGCGACAGCTCAGCTTGATACGAATTATCGAACAGTTTTTCGCTCTGCCTCCCATTTGCAATTTCTACAGATAATCAATGAATTGTTTTGTAAAAAGAAATTGGGCGGGTTGAGTACGCGGTACGCTCAAATTGCAATTGAAGCTGTTGATTTGAACTTGATTGTTTTTCTCTTCTTTTCCTTCTCCAGAGAGTTCTCCAAGGAAAGAGAGAAGGCCAAGGCAAGAGGAGATTTTCACAAATTGCGTGAAAAACAACAAATCGAAGAAGATTTGAGAGGGTATTTGGACTGGATCACTCAGGCTGAAGACATTGAGCCAGACGGAGATGATAAAGGTAAACAAACAAAACAAAAAGTCAGTCGCGTGACATTTTCTAGACTTACGAGGGATGTTCGCGACATGTAGTTCACGCCTAGGCATGGCATAATTTTTTCTACACTATTTGGGGTCCCCAGAGT
>JAQGCM010001509.1:0-14986 GCA_034699705.1 Hymenaphorura dentifera | reverse complement strand
TGAATACATTCCAATTAGCTACAAAAATTTTCAGTTCCGAATTGAATTTTCGCTGCAGTGGGGCCATAAGGGAAGCAGACGCACCCTCTTCATTAATTTTAAACTACATCTGCATCATTTAGACGATATCTTCGAGTTATGGACCAGATCCTCGGTTCTAACGACGGACACAAATGATTTCTTCAAAGCCGTAAAGATTTACGTGGTCACTAAATTTGCCGCCTCGGGTAAATTTGTTGACTGAGTGTGAACTACGGAAAAATACAAACTAAACTAAGGTTCAAGGGAGTTAAAACGGAGATGCATTCACAGTCATTTAGCAGGTGTGCAGCTGTCTCGAATTTCAAGTTAAAGCCTCTTGTCGAATCGAGTTAACTTATTGAGACGCTCGAAATAGAAAAGCAACACCACAAAAAGCATTCATATAAACTTAGACTTTCGTATCTGAATTCACTAACGAATTAAGTCACTTACTAAAGGAACAAAAGCTGCTCGCTCACTTTCACTTGCAAAGTTGCAAACCAACCCCCATTGACTAATGAGTTAGTTTCGCACACAAATGGAGTTCGAAAAGTCAAGTCGTAGTAAGGGTTAGCCATAATTTTGTACGGATGAAAACGTTCATCAAACCCACACAGTCTCATTCATAATTATTGACTCGCAATTTGAACTATTATTAACTTGATCTGACTTCCAACTTGTAGTTTCTTGATGTTGGTCTGCTTTGTTGTTATAATTAGCGTTCGCAACCTCAAAATCCTAGTCTCATTAAGAGGGCTCACGGTTCTATGCACTAAATGCAGTTTCGGTATTTGAAACTCCTATCTTATGTCAACAGGCCGGCTTGTAATGTTGAATGCACTTTTATGTATGGAGCTCATATTTCAATTCGGTTCAAAATAACTTATGTTGAAAATGCGTTCTAGTTCCACTGCAAACTTAGACGAGTCTATTTTCCATTTGAATTGTTTAATTATTGGGAATACTTTTCTTGCGTATTCCTGCACAAGTCGTCAAAAAGAAATCATTCCATTTTTTCAGTTACGGTCGTTACGGATCAAACCAGCCTTATTGGAAACAGCTATTCTATAAAGCCAGGATTAAGGAGATCTTCGAGATCCTATTTTGTCCTACATACATCATAGTTGTCACGTTTCATGTTCCCTCCTCGGTTTTTATGGGATTTTGAATCGTACTTTCCTTGAGTTTTGCTGACACCTCATTTCTTTCGTTTCAAATTTTGCAGAAAATTATATCGGCGGTTGCAGCTTCTGCATGAGGCATCTGCTGGTGTACACACGCAGTGGGAAATTTACTGGTGGTAGAGCCGTACTTAATCCGATTCAATATGAAGGGCTTTCCTCAGGATATCTGGCATGGAGAATTAGGGCAATCAAAAATACAAATGTGTGTGTTTGCAGGACCTCAATCCAAGACGCGGTCAGGCCTGAATAGATCGAACAGAAAGATAATTTTGCAAAAGGTTTAAAAATTATAAAATAATCAAAGACTAGACCTGGAATACCATTATTTCCAAAACTGAAACGAGAAACTCCAATGCCACCTGTTCCCATGAAAACCAATGGATTCAAGGTTTATCAGCGGTGTGCATCTTCTTGAGACCAGCTGCGTCTATTGTGTTTTTCATGAAGAACACGATGACGCGACGCGATCATCATTTTCATCATTCAGGTTCTTTAGAAGTAATACTCAACAATTTTCTATTACGTCTAGTCACTTGCCTCTGAACTCTTTGGTTTTCTAGAATTAGCTAGATTTTTTTGCTAAACATTTTAATACCGGGGTACAGAAGCACGGAAGAGAAAGCAAATGTTTGGAGGGAACCAATTTTAATGCGCTCACTGAAAAGCTGACCTGGTAAGTTAAAAAGCTAAATAACTTAAGGAATACGATTGTCTCATCACAGATCGACAAGATTAAGGAAACGTTTTTAGTTCAGTTGTTTACGAGTCTTTTTTCGTTAATAAGCCAACGTTTTGGAAGGAATACCAATCCTTATACCGTTCAGTTAGAGGATTATCATATTACTAAATATTCTACTAATCCTGTACTAAAATGCTCTAAGGCGAAAAGGGACTGGAATTACTGGATCTTTTTTCTTTCCAAGAAAGATATGATAGACTGTTTGGCGTGTTTGGTTAACCCAGGCTACACCCACAAACCGAAAGATTCAAATATGCAAATAAAATTGAGTTGCAATGACCTCAGTGTTTGCTTTCGAGAAAACAAAATGAGATATCAAGAAAGGAAATCGATTCCAATGCTTTCAAGTTCCAAGAATCTACAGTTCTCTACTCCATTTTATCAGAGTGTATCTGTTTTGTTCCAGAAATTGGTTCACATTGCCAGACCATTTCTTTCTTCATGAAACATTGCGTCTAAAATACTAGAGTTGTGTTATAGGGTTTTGACTCATATCCAAAGCTGAATTTTCTGCCTGTCATTTGTCGTGGTTTTGCCTCGTCCTGGTTCTTTCATTTATTTTTGCCTAAACAGAATAGCGATATGCTGCGCTAGTTCTATTCATAGAAGACTCTACGTTTTTGACAAGTTGGATTGACCTGCGAATATTTAAATTGAAAAATAATGAACCACACAGCATACAACGTCATGGTGTTTCCTGGAAATTGCAAGAATAATTTGTCAGTCTAATTCGGGTCGATCGGTTTTGTATATCGAATATAAAAACTACTGAACTTGCCATTAACCTTTACTCGATGTTTGACTGATTTCCCTTAATTTGACGGATTGATTGAGTATAGCAAACAATTCATTTAGTCAGGTATGCGTGCTGTAGTCCCCGTGGATAGTAAAGTCCACCATGAACTAGACCATCTCTAGACGGACTGTGCTTGGAATGAAGGACAACATTTCTAAAATTTCCATTAATCATATTATAATATCATAATGTATGTTTCATATATTGGAATTGGAATAGAAATAACACGTAAATGTTTCATTCTCCACCAGTTGAAGAGAAAATGGGATTCGCCAGTGAAAGCAAAAAAAGTTAACCTACTTCAGTACACAAATCCAGCACATACAATTTTTTAAATTTAGCTTTAATAGCAACAATTCCTAAAACTACACGAGAGGGAATGGATGGTATTGCAATTTTTATTTGCCTGTACATATGTTCGTTTTTCAAAAATCGTTCCAAGAATAAAAACGCAAAATAGTCGTTCACAGAGACCAACTAGAATATACTTGTGTGTAACACTATTTCTGAACTTCGCTGTATTTATTACAGTGCACTGAAGAATTGACTTCTTGTCCCGCTCGCAATCCAATTCGCAATACGTCGTCGCTGTTGTGTCCAGGGTTGTTTGAGTTATTAGAAAACAGTTGCATGTGTTTCCGAAAAATTCATTCCTCAAGACGCAGTGGACGAATTCACTGCACGGCTCAATACGAAATAATCTGGGTCTGCGGCGATGGTTTCAAAGTCAAACAACTTTGATTCTACCGTCACTAAAAAAAATTAAAACTACTCGTTTTGCTCAGAACTGAATGCAAAGTTATATGTTTTGCACTTTGTGCTTTCAATACAGAAAGTGAATATTTGTGCGACATGGCACGACCTAGCAAACGAGATGCCGCTTGTGAATTCGTTGCCCGATTCGAATCATTTCCATACAAGTGTGGAAGTAACGTCTGGAGTCTGACTTTAATAGAAAACAATGTCTGAGCGGTGACAGTAAAAAATGCCCACCTACCTTTACAAAGTGAATATAACGCTACCACTTAAAATACTACTACTACTCCTTTCCCCTTTTTGGGTCCCAATAATTAATAGTGTGCATTAGTCAAATTGTTGATCTTTTATTCTATGAATGAACTACTGCTTAATTGGACAACGTGTTTCGTATTAAGTGCCCCTTCATTTGGAGAATATTCTGAAGTGATTTGACCTTCATAGTGGACAGGTCCAATTAATTATGTGGTATTGCCATAAAGTCCAGTCAAATATTATTTTTGAGGCCTACCCACAACCTGACTCAACTGTCATATTGCATCAAATCAGTTGAGTAAAGTCGAGTCTGACAAATGAACAAAATGTACAGTTGCTGCTGTTTCGCCCACTTCCAGGAGTATAAAATTGCATGCCCATATACTGCACTTCGCCATTCGCCAACTCAAGCATTGAAATCTGATCTCTTTTAACGTGACACTTAATCCTATCGCAAAACATTTAGTAAAACACATTGCCAATCCATTGTGTTCCTTTCTTTCCAGAGCACTAGATTTCAGTGATTGAAATGTTCAGCAAATCCACCCAAAACTCCATGCTTATTCTCGTATATACATTGTGAAATCATACTAAAAGATCATGTCCCAAATAGCATGACTTGATAGATAGTTCTGGGATTGTAAACCTAGAGACCCGGGTGATTTTACGTAGTCAGAGTCTGTGAGTCTGATGCATGCTTTGCTAGGATATATATTTCAAAATTTATTTGCCTTGGATTAAGTGGAGCAAACGAATTGGTTGCATTCACCCACTCTGAAACTGACCTTTTTTTCCTAAAGGTCAGTCGATCCGTGCATTGTTCACACCAAACCTATAAAAGCTTGATGGTGATGACCGTCTCGGGGCCGGGTTTTACAAATGGTTCGACTCAGTTTAGATTGCGTGTGATTTGCAAATGGTTTTGAACTCTAAATTACCAGGAGGGTGGACTTGGTCCGCTTGCTTTGCTTGCTTGCCGCCGTGAATCCATTAGCACTTTCCCAAAACTTGGGGAAACAATGAAGGAAATGAACGTGAGAGATGATCATGCATGCATTCGTTGAATATCTCCCATAACTACTGATCCAGACCAGACTTCTGTACAAACCTGTATGGTCTGGCTCAAATGAACAGAGCACACAAAGTGGTCCAAGTTCCATGTGTGTAATAAATTTGATGTTCTCACGTCTTGTTGTGCCAGTGGCAATGCCATACTAGTGCCAGTGCCAGTTGCTCCATACTCCGAGTTACAACTGTGTAGAAAATTGCAAAAAAGAGTTAGAAGGGAAAAGCAATGCAAGTTTCATATTTGTGTTATTAGGAAGGACTAGAGTTCGGCAACGGGCGAAACGTTGTCGCGTCAAAGTAGTAGAGTGAGCAAAACCAAGCAAAGCACAGAAGACTTTGCGAACTGAACTGGATTTTGCGAGAGCGCTGGCGTCTCCCACAAAGGAAATCAAAAACCTTCTCTCAATTTCTCTTCGTGTTCTTCAAACTCACATTCACGATTTACAGTTCTCCGTTGGAAGAAATCTGGATTCCTTCCGAACCCATTCCTCTTGCAAGAAGTGTCATTCTTCTCATCATTATTAGCTGAGACCACAAGAGAGATTTTCCATTAGAACAAAAAATCAAAATCGAAAGGAAAGATTAAACTCAATACAGCTGTAGCTGAGCTACAACAATTTTTAAAACATGTGACATTGACTGGCACAAATCCCACACCTTTTGCTTTCACCGTAAGCTTCGCAATGACTCGGAGAAAGTTACATACACACAAGGTTGACACTTGCTTTTTTGCAATCCCATGGATGGTCACAGCCAAACAAATTCGGTTATCTGAATCTAGTGTGTTGAGTGCTGTGGAAAGTGAATGATCCATGCAGAGCTTTCATCCTTCGTACATTCTGACTTGTATTTTGGTCGACTTAGTTTCTATCCTCTCAACATACTCTGCTCATCCTGCCCTTCCAATTTCTTAGTGGAATCAAAGGAATACAAAAAAATCAAATCTACTTGGGAAGATGCAGAAGTGTCGAGTTCTCTCTTAAAGTTTTTTGTTTTCTTCTACAACTCTTGTTTTTGGAAGAGCACTGCTATGAATTTGGATGTGATGTGACTCGCAGAGTTTTTAGACTCACATATGAAAGTAGTAGGGGTACGAGAATAGGTTACAGCCAAGTTTCAACGACCACCTTTGAGTACTTGACTCGCCTCGAGAACATTGTTTGTTTCGGTAGGGAAAGCTCTAACTCGATTTTTCCATTTCCGCCGGGATCTTGCCTCAAGTGTCGGCTACTCCTGCTGGATAAACAAAGAAAGTTGAGAAAAGTGTGCGAACTGAGCGGACGGTCGAAACTTTGAGCTTTTGAACTCGAATCGGACAAATATTATAAATTCAAGGGTACGGCGGAAGTGTTTGCACTGTAGAAGAAGGTATTCCTCAATTCTTGCGAATTCTATTGTGAAGAAAATATTATCTCATAGTGTAACACGTATGCTAATACATCAGAATGAAGAAATTGCTTTTTGAATGGCCAATGCATTTCCATTTGAGACTTTTAAGATTTCACAAACTTTTTCTTACAACAATAATTATTTGCACGCACTCCACTGCTTTGAAATTAAGAACACTAAGTTCAAGTCAAGTCAAGTCAACACAAAGTCAAGTGTTCAAATTAGGGTAGACTATAATGCCGAATTTGCAGTATTCCATAAATTTTCATTTGTATTATTAATCGCTAATTATAGCGCTCTCAATACAACTAATTAAGGCTATTCATCAATAACATTCTTTACAGGAACCAACAATGACAATGTTTTTCCGTGCAACTACAATCTCAAGAATATCAATTATCTACCAAGATCAGCATTGGGAAGCTGAGCCGTAATATCTGGCCGTGGAAAAACACTTCATTAATATGCTCCTGGTATTCTTGGGCTCAACCGAGAGCAGTCCCATGGGCTCAAGTCTGGGCCATGGAGCCGAATTCGATTTTAACAACGAAACAAATGACGTGAATGACACTGCGGTGTCGTCGAATGAGACCGGAAATGGGGGACTTGCAATGCTTCCCTACCGAGACCTCGACCTCACATTTCAGATTGGGCTTTATTCGACCATTTTTCTACTCGCAGTGGTCGGAAATGTACTTGTAATCTTAACACTGGTTCAAAACCAGGGAATGCGGACAATTACAAATCTATTTCTTCTCAACTTGGCCATTTCTGATCTCTTGGTCGGAGTTTTCTGCATGCCATTCACGCTCGTCGGCATTGTTCTCAGAGACTTTGTCTTTGGAGCTATTCTTTGCAAGCTCATCCCATACGTCCAAGGTGAGCCCAACTTTTGTACTTTTAGTACGTACTTTCGGGATAATACTTATCGCGTGCAATGTATTTAATAGTTCGAATTTCTTATCTTAAACAACGTACACACACGTTCATTCCAGGTAGTTATGAATACTTGGACGCACTCACAAAACAGTCTTTTCACTCCATTTCTATTCGAGTAAGCAAATTCCAAAGAACTACAGTACAATCAAATTAGTTCGTACATTTTATCTCATTGCCATCACATGTCAAGAGTTTATTTTGATACCCGAATCTGTGGAGCTAAGCAAGCGAAACTTCCTTGAGTTGTTGTTACTACTATCCTAAGTTCACACCCATTAGTTATATAAAGTTGACAAGGAGCCAAACGTCTTTGTACAAAGAATGAATTTAGGAATTATAAACTTGTATAATACGAACGACCGATTTTCCAATGCCTCTGTACGAGCAAGTGCTACTTCTCACGAAACTAACAAATTCTACCTCACTGGCATTCCAAACCCGTGGAAAAAGGCATCAGTGGAAATTCCTTGCAGAATTTTAATAATGCATCAAAGAAAAACTACGTAGTTACATTGAGGTAACCGGTAGTTTCAGATTACGTGAACACTACAAAAGAGATGCACTGTAAAAAAAATTCTTTGTGACCAATTTAAAATTTTTATTAGTGATCTCCAAACATTAATGCCAAAATACGTTCGTAGTTAGGCCTTGACGAGCATGCACGACCGTCGCGTATTAAACTGATAGCGGCGCTTGATGAAAAAGGAAGCAAAACACCGTTCTTTAAATAAAACTGCAAATTAAAGTGGCAATGTTTATAAATGTCCATCTAAGCCTTTAATCTCTGAGCGTAACCTGGACAGAATATTAATCCAAGTTCACTCGTATGACTCGTACCTTAAAGTTTTCATCTTTAATTTATAAGACAATGTTCTTTGGGAAGTCAGGTAAAGTCTTGGAGGATTGGATTCATCCTGTACTATTATTGTTCGAGTCTAGCATTTGTAATGATGAGAACAAGGCGGAAGGTCAACTTCCCTCAAATTCAAATTCCAAGTGCCACTTCATAGTCTCACGAAGCTTACGTAATTGTACGCAAAGGAATATGAAGTGTTCCGTTCTTGGCTTGGCTCTTTTCTTGTCCTCCTTCTCCTGTTGAAAACGAATTTCACATTCCACTTCGCTATCGATTCCCACCACTTTCCTTTTTTATGCATAACATGTTATCCCAAGAATTACATTCAAAATCACTAGTCTCATTTCTGTAAAATTTATGAAATTTCAATCTCTTACATCAAATAATTTGATTACAAAATTTACAAAGGGAACTATTTTGTCCAATCAGCTAATTGACTCAGCTGGTGCCCTTGCAACAACGACTTAGTCGCGCTTGGCGAATCAAATTCATATGTAGTCTCGTCTAAACATCCACGTAAATATAAGGTCGAAACTCAAAAGGATAGCGATAAGACTGAGCAATGCAAACTGTGTTATTACTACAGAGTAAAACATTGTTTTGTGTCGTAGTTTTGAGCTGGAATGTAGAACAGAACAAGGTGGGCTAATAAATTTAGAAAATAGGAATTTTGAGTATAGAAAGGGATTTACAACCTGTTTACTACTACAATGTGTTGATTGCGTGTTTTTGGAGATAAGATTAAAAATGACTCTATTTCTACATGAGCCATGCCATAATATCCGCCGCCCAGACTCCTGCAAAGAACGGGTCTGGGAATTTTAGCAGGAAAAGAGATTGATCTTCGAAATAAATAAAGTAGAAGGTACAGGTAATGAATTACCTCCTCAGGTTAAACCTGCCTGGTCAAATTGATCGTAATATCTTTTAGGAGAAATACTCTCTGATTATCCGTAATGTCTAAACATTTGAGTCGAACTGCGTAATAGAAAATTTGAATAGAGTCGGATTAAACGGAACTTGGAACTAACACGCAAAGAAAGTTGGAGCGTGAATTCTAGCCTAAGAGGCGCGTGAATTGCGGAAATATACGCACGCCGGGTTCCACGAGCGAGTTTATTACGGGTTCCACAGCTGAATTTATTAGCAACTCGCCTCTTCACGGGTCTCTGGTGTCCACTATGCTCACCCAAGTTGAACGTCCTTTAAAATTAATACATTCTACAAGATTTCCATGCTGGAGTTATCTAAACTTTTAAAGAACATGCAATATATTCAGTTCTTACAATATTGTTATTGCTCATTGTACTATAAAATCAAATAAAGTTTCAACTTTTCAACGAATCGACTGCTGTCTGCATACATGCCAATTTGTTGGAAAGGGAAAACTCGACCAATTTGCTGTGAAGAAAACTAAAGGTTGGGTTGAGTTTAGATCTCAGATTTACAAAATGTTTCCTCTTTTATCTCGAAAGTGTGAACGGAACTAACCGGAGATGCATTGTCTTCTTTTTTTTGTTGAGCTTAGGAGAAAGCAAACAGAGAATAAACGTATTTATACTCGCAACAACGAAACAATTTACTAAATAAACACAAGGACCTTAAGTTGCTCGTGTGGGGAATGGAATCTCAGACTTGCTACTCAAATAAATGTCTTTGGTGTACTTTTGATTTACGTACTCGATCCTCTGACACACTCACACAGATTGGCATATCCATCCTGGCTCACTCAAAACACTTCAATCTTAGACTCATAGGAAATGCCACAACTTGGGCTTATTATTTTTTTAAACCCCTCTGACAATATTATTCAAAAACTCCGAGTACCCTAACCATAGAACCGATAACAGAATGTAATTATTTTTTTTTTCATAAACTAGGCCAAAGTTACCTTGAAACAATTTATAAGGATTTCTAAATTATATCCACAAATGGAGATTTAAATTTGGAGAATGCGCTTCGAATTTAATTTGAATTTTCTTTCTGTCCTATCCTATCCCAATATTATTTAGGAAGAAAGAAATCGACCATTTTGTCAAGTTCTTTTTTGTGAAAGGCTACAGGTGCTATTTACTTTGGAGAAAATCATTTAATTCCTTTATAAACACGCCATGAATTTTGACAGCGTATGTCTCATCGGAAACGTCATGTCTTCATTTGGATTCCATTTTTGGTAAGAAGATTATCACAAACACGTAGTTGTGCTCAAAGTCCTGCATTACTCGCGCTGAGCTTTCTTAAAATTGATTTTTTTCACTACGAACGAGTCGGACACGACTTGACGACTAGAGTTACAAAAGTCTGCCAAGTCTTCTTGTTTAGGCTGGTCTTCTGGTCTTTCGGACTTTCACAGTGGTGAAAGCGAGAAAACTCCCCAGAAAAGACGAAAAGAGTAACAAATCGGGTGGATGGGAATCTCTTTGCTCAATTGTACTTCGTGGCCCTGCTGTTACGAACATCCATTCCACATTTCTGGACAAGAACTTGGCTCAAATTTTGTTCTAGAATTAATGCGTGACAAACTCGAGGAAAACAGTGAGAGTGACGTCTAGAGATTGGACTCAACCCTTGTCCGATTCATCTTCTTCAAGAAAAGAAACAAACAAGTTAGTGAGGAAATACGTGCTCTCTAAGATTCCTCAGGTACTCACTCCTATCTCTAGTAGACTCGAATTCCGAGTTCCTTAAAAAATAAAAATGTTTCTCGCTCTCTGGAATCATTCGGAAGACATGAACTCGTTGGAAGTGCACAGGAGGATTCCAATGGCATTTTTCTTAGTTCACGCTGGCTCAGGAAATTAAACTAATACTAACGGATCTGATTTTCAGTTTAAAAGTCTAAATCTAACTAGCTAAAGTTAGGCATGAACATTTCATCTAAGAAAACGAAAGGCAGGTTTTGCAAGAAAAGGAATGTTTTATGTGTACTCGATTAAAAAATCACAAGCAGTCAAAGCGATTGGGGTTTAATTAATTTTCGTAATCAAATTTTGTTAATATTTCTTTGATTCTTAGCTTTACTTCTTGTTGAACTACACATTGAAGCAATGATAGCAATGACTACATTAATATTAATTTTTATAGGGAACAAACTTTTTAAATTGATACACTTTTTGCAGTTGGCGAATGTACTTTAGATAGTTTCTGGACTTAGATTCTAAGTGAAACTCAATGTGGCATGTTTTCAAATTGTTATCAAATTGAAACCAGAATTTCTGATTTTGCTTTTTGCTAAAAGTATTCGTAAAGTGATGCTTTGATTTCGAGCACTTCCCACGAAAGCGAATGGAACAGAATTGATGTCGTTGGTGAAATGTGGACTCATTTTATGTTGTCTATCTCTTCCCTTCTGTTTCTTTCTTTCTTTGGGACTTTCACTGCGGAACTTTGAAGCCAATCGGACAGGGATGGCAAGGCAATGGCTTGGGCTTCGCCGCTGTAGTATGTGGTGATGAGAGTTGTCGCCTGGGAACTAATAAAGTTTTGATTCTCGTTCCCTCTGCTTTATTTATTCCACTCGCTTCTTTTCAACTCTTTCACTTCCTCCAATTTTTGAACCGTCAAAAGATATACAGTTTTGTACAATCTGGAATTCTAGTTTTCGAGTTTCGATTTCATTTTCACTCCGTTCTAAGTTTCCTTCAAATCCAAGCCATTTTTGCTCACACGCATGGCAGCCTGGTGTACCCACATCATTTTTTTAGATGAAATTTCCATTCAATTTGTCCAGCATTCAGGCTGATTTGTTCTTCTCAGGCAGGTGAAATTTTAAATCAAGTGGCTAGGACACTCTGCTGACTGAATGTTTCAAACGACTAAAGCATTATTTTGTTAACAAAGTAATTCGGTCAGGGAAATTGTGCTTTCGTTGAACGGCCATTTGTCTTATTCCCCAATTGACTATAACTTTAGAGTTCCCTTGGCACAGCCGAGCTGCTTCCTGATCCAAAGTATTTTATTTGTGAAATATTTGGCTGTACTATAAAAATGAAGCAGAGACGTTCAGATATTTGATCTAGACTTCTAATGGGTAAACCTGAGTGGTATACGCCAAGAATGTCACCTACAGTTTTTCAAAGTATGTTTATAAATCTTTCTGCGGTTGAATGACTATAACTGCGTAAGGCCATAAAATCGTCTGAGCAGGAAAAGACCATAATTTAAACCTTTGCGTCAGAAAAGCTCGCCTTGCAATCTAAGTTGAAGTTGAACTCTGTGCCAACAGCTGTTGGGGAAAAAGTTGAGGACTAAATATTTCGAGTCGTAGAAATACTGAGGTAATTGCTCTGGCTGAGAGCATCAACAGCACAAGTAGTTATTCAAAACGCTGTAAATACTACTCAATTTTAGCCTAAATGGAAAGTAGTGCTTGTAAGTGGGAAAGTGGTAGTGCTCTTCACTTTGAACATCAAAATTGTAGGGGGGCACAGAGAGGCAGGAGAATGAATACAACAACGAAACGAATTTGTGCTGCAAACAGCTTGAGATTGAGTTTGTGTACGATGAGTCTAACAGATTGGGGAATAAAAGTTTCAAAAAGTCAGAATGTAAGTTTGTGAATGGTATAGTTAAACTACCATTAGGACTACGAATCTTCAAACTGGTGCAGGTTACCAGTCAACCGAGTCAAAGGATTCTCTTTCCTTCAAAACTTTTTAGGCATCTTTCTCAAACTACTATGTCTCTTCACTTTGGAGTCCGACTAGAAATATTTTATTGAAGTCTGCGTGCAACATGCCCTCCAGACCGAATCAGAAACACAGCTCTTTTTATCTATAAGGAAACCCATTAATGCGGTCTAGTAACTATGTCGTAGTCTTCACCTTGCTTCTCAAAAACTCTTCCTTCGTTTTTGGCATTTATGTAAATTTTGAATGTTGATTTTGACATTTACGCTTGTAACTGTTTTTTTTCATTGGAGTTTTTGGGAGAAATCGAAGTGAAATATGTACAATGCTGGACTTTCTCTTTCAAAGGCTTTCAGTAATCGGTGAAATCTTGAGAGTTTTGAAGTTTAGGCAGACATTGTCGCTCTCCTCAGGCATGAAATATACACATCAAGTACGACATCCGATCCAGGAGCGGAACAAACATAAGAAACTGGCATAGATTGAGATCCTGAAAGGAAACAAATTGTTTGTTGATATCGTCAAATAATAGCCGCTGAGGATTTTCCACTCAGACTCAACGTTATGCTATTGAGGAGAAAATGAAATGGTGCTTTCCCCATTTTCTTCGACTAGTCGACTAGTCTACTCCTCGGTTGTCTGCGCCAGGAATTACTATTTACTCAAAGCTTTTTATTAGAAAATTACTGAAGCACTTGTGCAAACGCGCTCTCGTCATACACACTACTTCCTTTTCCAAAGATACAAAAATACACACATGTTTCGGTCAAGATGCTTCAATCACGATCTAATCAAATTCCATTCTTTACCACAAAATCCCCAGATATAGTGTAATACCTTCCGATTCGAAAATGATGGGCTACGTATAATGGCTTGGGCTAGAAGCTTACAGATCTTCCGAATCCCTCAGAGATCGATCTGATTCCACGAGCAATGACTCTATGAATTTTGCAAGTAGGAACAAGTCCATTTGCAATCAATAAAATTGAGGTATTCCTGAATCCTTTGTTTTGATTGAGACAGAAATAGTAATCCCAAGGGATCAGCCAAGGGAATTATATTGCGAATCTCTTAGCATTTACAATGCAGTGTTAGAACCCCTGCTGAGCAAAATTTGCTAGGCACTTTCTCTCAAGCACAAAACGCAGTTTTTCGGGAAATGTTGCAATGAAAGTTTGAATAAGAAATGCCATACTTATCCGTGAGTTTGACACCTTAGCTAATGGAAATAGGCGGGGTTGGGTTTTCACCGAGGTGGGTAAAGAAATGGGCCAAAGATTTGTCGAATACGGAGAGAAAGTGGCTTGCGGTTTTCCCCTAATTGCTTGCGAAACTTGAAAGCAAAACCAAGCCCCGAGGTTACCCCAACTCGTTGAGAGTACTTTGTTTATTTTGTAGAAACGCCTTTGTTTCTCCTCTTGGGATTAAACGAACTTTGCTGGCTAAATATGCATGGAGAGGGGAGGGTGCTGGTGAAAATAATACTTTCAGACTATCTCTTCTAGTTTTTGGTGTCGCTCTGTAAATCGTGTCATTCATGACCCTTGGACTTTTCTGGCTGACGACATGTATGAGTTTAGTACACACACCAATATCGGAGTTCGTCTCTCTGCCAAACCAAAAAGTAGTAGCAATTTAATAAAAAAAATTATTCAAAGCAAAATGTGAAGTTGTAGAGCTCATGGCAAGGTCACCATGCATATCATTTTAGTCTGTAGTTCAAGTACGAGTCTTTCTATTAGGCTGGGTCGAGCCCTAACCCGAATAGAACCAATCGTCTGGTGCTTGACGCTCAAAATGAAATATTTCAAGTGCGGGATCATCAATCTTGAGCAGTTTTTTTTTCTGCAAAACTTAGATCTTGTGTGCAGACGGACTCCAGAACCTAGAAGTCATTTGGACAAATGACAAAACCAGTTGGCAAAACCAAGTCATTCGTAGTGTCGCATTGAAGTTTTACCCATTATCCTTTGCCATCCCCTAGACCCGTTTACTACAGCCACTTTCTTTTAAATATCTTTCGTAGTTTATTAATAAAATACGCTCACACTTACTTTTGAGCAATCAAATAAAGCACAGACCTTGAGAATTGTCAACATTAATGTATTGGAGTTTTCTGTTTTCTCCGGTTTCGATTATTGGCGCCTAAAATCATCTGGAAAAATTAATATCCATCATGCCAAGAGTCCATAAGACCATTAATCTATGAAATCAATTTATTGTTAAATTCAGTTAACATTTTAGTTTACTTGGCTCGAACTATTCATAACTTGAGTGTTTGTTGGTGTTTGGTGATTCGAAGGACCGTTGCATAAGATGATTTCAGTCGAAGAGCTGAGTCGTAAATTCAGCAAC